>JAVKOQ010000221.1:0-85327 GCA_031835245.1 Balamuthia mandrillaris
TCTCTCTCTCTCTCGCCCTCCCTCCTCAGTGGCAGTGAACAGGCGCTAACGTTGGACTTTGCAGTATACGCGAAACGTGAAAAACACAGTGTCTCAAATAAAGCGTCTTATCGGAAGAAAATGGACTGAACAAGAGCTGCAAGAAGAATTGCCTTATTTGCCATTCAAAGTGAAGGAGATAGAAAACGGCAACATCGGAATTGAAGTCATGTTCAACGATGAGCCAACCACGTTCACGCCGGAGGAACTGACGGGCATGCTGCTGGCTCACCTCAAAGAAACAGCAGAGAATGCGCTAGGCACTTTGGTGAAGGACGTGGTGCTTAGCGTGCCAGGCTGGTTCACTGTCGCTCAGAGGAAAGCATTGATGGACGCGGCTCACATCGCACAGCTAAACCCGCTCTGTCTGATGAACGAGCTGACCGCCACCGCCCTTTCCTATGGCATTTACAAGACAGACCTGCCTGAAAAGGACCCCCTTTATGTCATGTTTTATGACATGGGTGATTCCAGCACCTCCTGCTCCCTCGTGGCCTACACCAAAGGAAAGCTGAAAGTGGTGGCCTCTGCCCACGATCGCTCTCTCGGTGGCCGCAACTTTGACAGAGCTCTTCTGGAGCACTTTTGCAAAGAGTTCAGCAGCAAATACAAGCTTGACATCAAATCGAACACCCGCGCCATGGTACGGCTTGAAATTGCTTGCGAGAGGGTGAAGCGGGTCCTCAGCGCCAACTCTCAGGCGCCTCTTAACGTGGAGAGCCTCATGGAGGACAGAGATGTTTCTAGTATGATTTCCAGGTAGGGTTTTTCTTTGTCTTTTTAATGATTTGTTTATTACGGACACAATGCTCACCACGCTGAACAAACTCATCCAGAGAAGAGTTTGAAAAAATGGTGGAACCTTTGAAGGAACGCATTGGCGCCCCCATCAAGAACGTTTTGCAAGAATCCGGCATTTCAGCTGAGCAAATCACTACCATCGAGTTGGTGGGTGGTGGCTCTCGTATCCCTTTGGTCGGCACTATTGTGAGAGAGGCCTTGGGAAAGGACTGGAGCAGGACTGTTAACGCCGAAGAGATCGTCGCCAAAGGATGTGCTTTGCAATGTGCTATTTTGAGTCCTGTGTTTAAGGTGCGAGAGTTCAAAGTAGAGGATGCAAACTATTATCCGATCAACCTCGTTTGGAAGACACTTGCAAATGACTCTATGGATACTGAAGAGTTTGTAGTTCCCTTCTCTCTCTTCCTCTCCTCTGCTCTCCTCTCCTGTATATCAACAAAGTAGCAAACGAGCAAGCAGCTTAACTTACTGACAATAACTCTATGCACAGGCCAACCGAGATTTTCAGCAAGAATTGCACAATCCCAAACATCAAGAGGATAACTTTCCCGCGAGGTAAGCCCGCAGAGCTCCGAGCAAGCTATGCCCCTACTGCGGACTTGGGATTGGGCACGCCGACAGCATTGGGCAAATGGATCATTCCTGAGGTTCCACCCACCGAATCAGGAGAGCCTGCTCCTGTTGTTGTCAAAGTGAAGCTGAATGTGCACGGCATCTTCGTTGTGGAATACGCCCAAATGGTGGAAACCGTTTACGAGAAGCAACCAGTTTCTTCTGAACAGCAGGCAGCTCCGGCTGAAGGAGCAGAGCCTATGGAAGAGGAGTCCAAAGCAGCACCAACAACAGAAGCGCAGAAGGATAAGATGGAGGAAGAAAAGAAGGAAGGAGAAGCAAACAAACAAGAAGCCTCCAAGCCCAAAACAAGGACTAAGCGTACCGACTTGAAGATCATCGCGGAAGAGCTGGGTATGAAGGCCGAAGCTATTCACAAGGCCATCGAGGAAGAAAATAAAAGAATTGCACGGGACCGAAGAGTTCGCGAGACCGCTGAAGCCAAGAACGTCGTGGAAAGCTACGTCTATGATACCCGAAGCTCTCTTTCCGGGGAGCTTGCTAGCTTTGTCACAGAGAGCGAAAAAGCAAGCTTTTTAGCACTGCTGAATGAGACGGAAGACTGGCTCTACGGAGAAGGGGAGAACACCACAAAGGAGGCTTACGTGGCCAGGTTTCAGGAACTTAAGAAGTTGGGAGACCCAATATTCTTGCGCAAGAGGGAGGCTGAAAATAGGCCTGATGCTGTGGCTGCGTTGAAGGCTAGCCTGGAGGCAGCCAAGGCGTTTGCCGCCACCACTGACCAGCAATATGCTCACATAGGCAAGGAAGACCGTGATAAGATCCTCAACAAATGCTCCGAGATCGAAGAAAGTGTTTTCCCAAAGCTTGCGGAGCAAGACGCTGCTCCTCTCACACAGTCTCCTCTTATCCTCTCGTCTGACATTCTGCACAGCAAAGAGAACTTGGAAAGGTTTTGCCGCCCCATCATGAACAAGCCCAAGCCGGCTCCCAAGAAGGAAGAACCCAAAGAGGAGCCCAAGAAGGAGGAGGCTGGTGCCAAGGAAACCCCCATGGACGCTGAAAAGGAGGCTGCCTCCAATGAAACCCCCATGGACACTGAAAAGCAGGATGAGGCAGCTAAAGAATAAACAAGTGTGTTTTGTTCCAAATTTTGTACGGAAGAACACGCCATGCACACCATCCATACCCATCCTGATCAGTAGTGGTCTCCACAGGAGCACTTGCCATCTTCCATAACGTGCAGGCGTGATCTGATGGATAACAATAAAACAATGTGAGAAGTCTATCCGTGGTATTCATTCTTGTGTGGTTGGTGTGATGTCCTCTGAATAGGGGGAGGTCACACCAGCGTGCGACAACGGGGTTGGGATGTGTTTCGAAGAACTTAGAAACACAAAGCTTACCTATCCCAATGATAAATGGAGATGGATTCCAGTATTGTTAGATGCTTGGATGCCTCGTGACAGGCAGAACATACGCGTAAGTTCTTCCGTAGCACAACGTGTTTCAGTCCTTGAGTGACTGCGTAGGCTAAGGCAAGTTGTTCACTGTGCTGGCAGCGGAGGGACTCGTCAGGGACACCACAAGCTCCCAACCACAAACTCCATTCCTCCAGTTTCTTATTGATTGCCTCTGAGGCATGTGAAAGCTCGGGAGGGATCTCCCGAACATGAAACACATGTGAAGTTCCGTGAACAGTGACAGTCACCGCACCACGCTCCTTAGCGAGTCCTATCTCTACCCTCTCCTGTTGCATTCGTTGCGCGGCAGGCTCATTTCCACAGGCCTTGTACACATCTGCCATCAGAACATAAGCTGCTGCACGGTGTTCTGGGTGAGCCAGCCGCTGAATAGCATCAAACGCTTGTTGAGCAACGGGCAAGTTCTTGAAGTGGCGACATGGGCTAAGTACAGTCATCCACATGACACCATCTTCGCCCACACCTCGAGACTTGGATTGTTCGATGACCTGGAGGGCTGTCTTGAAGTCGCCTTTTCTGGCATAAGCATCCACGAGTGCAGTGTATGCACGTAAGTCAATTACCAAAGTTCCATCGTTGCGACTTTCAACCTGTTCCAACAAAGTATGTGCAGAGGCAACATTGCCAGCATGAGAGAAGGCTGTTAGGGCTGCTACCAGCATATGCGAGTTGATAGAATCCGGAGCTACGTTGTTAAGAAGCGCGATGGTTTCCTTATCGGCGCCGTGCGTTGCAAGAACTGAAAACATGCTTCCAGTGATCACTGGCAGTTGCGCCAGGCCCAAGCCCTTTGCTTGTTCCCACACTTGCTTTGCAGTTGGGAGGTCACCGGTCTCCCCACATAGAAGAAGGTATTGGGCAGTAACGTAGCCCAAGTCTTTATCACCATAGTTGGCTCGCAATCGCGGCGCTGCCCACTGCCACACCCTCTTCGCAAGCTCAAAGTCGTGTCTTCGAGTGCATGCTTTCAACACCACTCCAATCACACGTGGGTCCAAGTCCACAGCACAGGGTTGGTGGAGCAGCTCCTCCACCAGCTGCCTCTCTGCATGGGGCTCCACACCACTGTGAATGACTCTGGCGTAATCGGTGGCACTCAGAGGCCCCTTGCTTGCAACAAGCAAGTTAAAGGCCTGCATAGCTATCGCTGCGTTCTGATGCTTGGAGGCGTTCCCCAGTACTGCTCGGAGGACCCCCTCCCGTATGTTGGGCAGCTCCGCCTCTGGTATCCGAGACAAAAGTGTGCTTGCCAACCTCGGGTCATCCACATGGGAACCTGCGCTAACGTGAGCGGCCGCCGCCAATAACTGCCAAGGAACGCTGCCGAACCGGTGGGTAGCCTCTTCGATCAGCTCCTCTACTTCCTGACGGTTGCGCGCCTTTCGCACGAGCCTAGTGAGAAGGCCGCCACCCACCCTGCCATCCCTTTTCTCCGCCAAGTCCACAAACTTCAACAAGCCCCTTCTTGTCCTGCTGTGGTTGTGGCGGGGGAGGTGTTCCTCAAAAACCAAAGAAGAGGAGGAGAGTCTGCGTAGGGGGGCAGAGGGCAGAAGCAGCAGCCTGCGCAGCTGCCCAAGTCCAGTCAGCTCCGGAGAAGCACAATACCGTTCTGTATAACAATTCCTCATAACAAGTGCCCTTGAAAAAGTTTAACCCCTGAAATGGAACGATAAAAGAAAGGGAATCCACAGAAACTTTATTTAGCTCCTTATTTATTCTTCTTCTCCAGAAGAAACAACAACTGTTTTATCGTGTCGTCATTGTATTTTCCTTTCTTTCTTGCGCAAGAAGACCCACCCAAAGCCGACCGACCAGAGATCTCTGGCTCTGATCTCAGCGGTGAAGCAGAGGAGGGAGGAGGAGGGGGTTGTTTATTTGATTAAGAACTGTAAGGGGATGAAGCAGCCTTGAGTTGCTGAGCTTTGCGAACCAACGGCACAAGGTCGGAGTGAGAACACGCCTGCTCTAAAAACGGATGCTGCGTGCGTTGGAAAATCAAAGAAAGCCAACGTGTTAGCAACAGGGGATTTGTTAAATGAGAAGAAGCAAAGCCAACCGAAAGCATATCAGAAGAACTTGGACGCTCCGCTGCTTCCATAATGGTACATTGGTGAATAAAGTCCTGGAGAGCATCTGACATCCCTTCCGGATTTTTGAAAGGGGGAATGCCTTCCTTTGCTATCAGGAAAAGAGCCTAGAGAAAAGGAGTTATAATTTAGCAGAAGTTGGTTAAAAAAGGAAGACAGAGCAGAGCATTTATGGACCTTGAGCATGCTTTCACGCATGTAAGGGGGTTCTCCTTCAACAGTTTCAACAGCCATGACCCCCAAGCTCCATACATCCACGTTGCAAGTATATTGTTTTCCGGTCACAACCTCGGGGGCCATCCAGTAAGTTGTGCCAACTACAGATGTCCTGTTGTTCGCATAAGAGCCTCCAATACGAGCACCATAACCGAAATCCGCTGTTATTGTGGTAGATGAAAATATGGATTAATGGTGTCGTCATCAACAGAGCCGAAATACTTAAAAATATAATGACGTAACGTACTTATCTTGATACTGCCATCATTCCCTAACAAGATGTTGTCGCTTTTAATGTCCCGATGAATGATTGGGCTGTCTCTAGTGTGCAAGTAGACGAGGCCTTCTAGGGTATCTTTACATATTCTGGCAATGTGTGGTTCTGTAATGTCAGAGAGACAATTCTCAATGACATCAGTAAGAGAGCCACCTTCCACCAGTTCCATTACAACCTGCATTGCATTACACCAATGGGTGCGATGAAAGCAGCGCATGTGGAGAATTTAACCAAACTACGAACTATAAATGAGTATAGATGGTTGGGGTCTGCGTACCCAAAGTTTGCCCTCTATTAGGTAGGCATCCACGAAGTTGACAATGGCGGGATGTTTGCTCTCTTTCATGATGGTAATTTCATTGATTAGAATTTCAGGCTTTACTTGCTTGGCGATCTCCATTTGTTTGATGGCAACCTTCTTGTTGGTTCGCAGATCAGTAGCCTTGAACACCATCCCAGAAGCTCTGACGAGACATTGGCGTTAGGAGAGAAGGCACAATCAACATCACAATGAAAGAATAACGGAAAAAGACAAACTAAAAGGCTCACCCTTGCCCAATAACTCTCATATCGGAAAATAGTGTGAGGGGATCACCCGATGAGACTAAACTCGCGAGGCTCGTCGCGGGTGGACGCGTGATGACAGTAGGAGGTGCAGCAGCAAATTGCTCGTGTTGTTCTTGCTGGGGGCGTTTAGGTTGAGGAGGAGGAACCCTGCGAGTGGAAGAAGGTGGAGGAGGAGCTTCTTTGACCTGGGATGTTGCTGATAGCTTCAATGGTGGTAGCGGCGTTGTTAATGCAGGGGGAGCTGTGTGTGGTGATGGTTGCTGCTGCTCATCCTCCTCTTCTTGGTACCGATAGTCCGCGGGGCTGGTAGCTGGTGCAACAGGTATGCTCAGAGGTGGAGGAGGGAGGCGAGGCGGCAGTAAAACCTCGCTTGGTGATGACGTCGTAGGTGGCAGCTGCAGTGGCCTTGGGGATGGTGTCGAAGAGGGAGGCCCAGCGGCCGCTGTTGTGGCAGATGGCGGTGGTAGCGGCGGCAGCGGCTTTGATGGGATTGGAGTTTTATGCGGAGACCGGGCCAGTCGACGGGGTGTCTTGGCCCCTCCACTGCCATCTTCTGTACTGACACCAGCACCTCCTCGCTCTGTGGTTGTAAGTGTATCACCATTCTCTACGCGCAGTAGGTTGGTAGCGTGATGAGGTGGTGCATTTTGACCTTCTCCCTCCTCTGATGATGATGGCGGTGTTGCTTCCTCCTCCACCGGGTTTAATAGACTTTGCTGAAACTTCATAACGCTAACGAGAGTATCTGGATCGTTCTTTATCTCATCTTTGCTAAGGCCGGACATCTCCAGCATTACTTTCCATTCGTTTGGCATTCCCTGCACAAGGTAACTTATCATAAGCAACCACTCTTCTTTTGTTTTTCTTCTATGCTGTTCTTGTTCTTGTTCTTGTTCTTGTTCTTGTTCTTGTTCTTGTTCTTCTTCTTCATTTCTGGAAGCAGAGCTAATTCATTGTAAGAAAAGCAAACAAAAAAAAGACGTACTACAAAGTCACCAGTGGTAGGGTTGAACCCGATGTGCATTTGCTGCCTGAAATTGGAGGGCGAAGAGAGAGTAAGGTTAGGAGAACTACTTGAGGCGCCGTCTTCCTTCTTCCAGGGCATGGATAGCTTGTTGCCAAGGTCGTTGAAGATTCTTGTGCCGGTTCTTTTTAGTCCTTTTATGCCTATATGTAGGTATGTGCATGCACGCATGGTGTCGGGCCGCAAACGTGGCTCATGAGTGAGGAAGCTCTCAAAGAAGAAAGAGAGAGAAGGTGACAACTACTAACTTGCGCCTTTGTCCTTACGCTCCTTTGCTACCCTTTCTTTTTCTTTCTTGGAGGGAACGGCCGCTTGTTGCTTCACGATGGCGCTCCCTCCCGCCTGGGCAAACAGCTCGTCGGCGTCCATCCCTCCGGAGAGGATACTTTCTAGCCCGGCCTTCGTGTGTCGTTCCGACATGAATGATGGAGAGTTCGAGGAGTTGGGTTTGAAGTAGTGTAGCGGCGGTGAGGAAACTTGTTCCTTTGGACTTGTTCTCCTTCTGCTCTTGGCTGGCTTTTGTAAGAGTTAGGGGAGGGAGGGGTGTGTGCTTGGCCTGGAACTGGTAACAACCACAGTCGCGGCAGCCGCAGGGATGTGTGTGGCCTACAATAGGCTATTGCTCTTGTTCTCGCTATTGCTGCTGCTGCTGCTGCTGCCCCTGCTGCTGCTTGTATATTTCCACTTTTATTAATTGACCTTTGCACCTCAACCTATTAGTAGTGCTAGATTCGTTCCTTTTTTTTGCTCCTCCGATCTAATGACCTTAGAGCAGGCACTCCCCCTCCTCCTTATGATCTTCGCTCCGCCTTACTTACGGTTCGCCTTACCGCCAAAACCCTTCATTCTCCCAAAGTGGTAGTTTTCCTTTTTGTGAAACGACAACTGATGATGCGGTGAGCGGGCCAAAATAAAAAGCAAGCAAGAGAGTTTGTCCACTAGCAGCAATTGGGAAGCACAGCGATGCACCCAAGACAAAGGGTTTTTACCCATCTTGTAGTACCTCTCATTCATTCAATTCGTCTCAGCCCCTGCCTCATTGGCTGCACTCATATGGAAACAGATGATTATAAAGCCACCGTTGGAGACTGAACACTTTGGTTTACAAAACAAGAACCTCGCTCCATAAATTATGATTTCGTGGGGGTATATACATGTCCATGAGGCACTTGGTACCCGTGGGTATGGAGCGAAGCTCGGGATGATCTCAGGGTATGAAGGGTTGCCATTAGGTGTAACACCTGAGCTGAATGATGCTATCAATATTGGGACACATTTGATGGGTATGGCTGTGCATTCAAATGCGTCCAGCACAGTATTAGTGCTGATCCAGATGCAAAATTTTTGGTGTACAAGGCCTGGGACTCTTTAGGAAGGGGTGCCTGAAGACATTAGGAAATGCTTGCAATTCATGCTGAATCCTATGGGTCTGAATGGTACTGATGAACGCCCAGAGTTGTGACCCCATGTCTTGTTTGTGCATGAATGCGATTTCTATGCGCTTTGGAATAGTGATGCATTATTACAAGACGTCACTCTGGACCTTAGATGAGCAGGTGTTGTAATGGTAGTGCCTTCTGGTACATTGACACTCAACATCACTCAATGTCAAGGAATTGATTATCTTCCAAGTAATTCTCCTTATGTCTGAAAACATGTTAAGGGGGTTCAGTAAACCCTGGTATTCACCAAAAGGAAAAGCTCAAAAAACAAAGAAAACTTGGAACAAGAAAATCACACACCACAACAAAGAACTAAGCACTCTCACAGCTGCAGCCATCCTAAAACAAGGCAATGAACAGGCAGACCTGGCTCCCCCTGGGCCCCTCCTTGAAGAACTCTGCCACTCTCTCAGAATACCTCGGCAAAGACAACACTCAACAAAAATTCTGGACACAAAACACACAGAAAACCATCAAAGCTGTAGATATGTTGGCATTTGACCACAGCCCAAGGACAGCTGTGTTGATGAGTTTGAGTGTTGGCTGCTCCTTTCTTCCTCTTGGGGTTGTTGAGTTTCTCTTGAGGGCTTTGATGTAGCTCAGGTTGTTTGAAGACAGTGATGAGCAGATTGTTGTTACTTTTAACTGCCAGGAGGATGGCTATGAGTTCTTTTATTTTGTTTATTTAAATGAAGTCTGATCTTTTGGAGTTCTGTATGTGATGTTGGCTGGGACATTTAGGTTGAAAAAAACACTGGAGCCTGTGCCATCTAGGGAGTAGAAGCCATTTGTGAATATTGCACAAAAGCCGTCTTCAAGGAGTAGAGGGTTTGTTGGAGAGAGAGTAGTGGGGTAAAGTATTGAGTATTGTTGTTTTATTTGCTTCAATAAGAGTAATGCTGCTTGAAGCTATTTTATGTTGAGAGATTGAATAGTGGTTCTGGTGAGGATTGCCATGTGGCCTGTGTATAGGACAGAAAATGGAAAAAGGGAAAAAAAAAAGGAATGAGAAAATTTGGGGTATCCTGGGAGAGTGTTGACAAGAAGTCATAATGATGTGAATTGTTGGTTTTCCAACAAATATATAAGCCGAGTTTATAGGTGTAGGTAATGTAGTCTACTTGTCTAAGGACTACATTATTGATGAGAAAAGCTCAGTCCTATTATTAAGATGAGATACGAGTTTCCAGATTTATTATTTTCTTTGGAAAAGTGTCAGCAATGACATTGTTTGACAGAGTCATTCTTGAGCATTTTTATACATGTTTTTAGTTCTCTTTAAAAGAAAATGGAGCTAAGTGCATTTTCTTTTAAAGAGAAGATTTTTTCTGAGGATGCAAATGTGTTTGTACTATAATTTTTTAATGTGCATATGACTTAGTTTTGTTGACTTCTCCAATAAAGGCACTCACAGGCCTATGCACATTGGCCATGCATCCCCAGAGATGAGCAGAGAGGGTGGGTGAGCAGGAAGAATCTTATCCTTTATGTCCATTTAAACTTCAGAAAAACATGCTAAAAACTTTTTTGAGCACCAAAGAATTCACTCCTCCTTAAAAACTAGAACTCCAAAAGTTCCTTCAATCCATCATTGTAGTTTTACGCGACAACTTCATACTCATCCTCAAACCCCCACTTCCTGTCAACACTCTCCCTGGGAGTTTATTCACAAGAAACAGGAAAGTTTATGCTGTGAATGTGTCACAAGGAAAAAGTTCAAATAAAAGGGACTAGAGAATTTGGAGTATTTATGTTGTTGAATAGTTTTTCCTAGTTCTGGGATTGAGGAAGTGTTTTGTGTATTTGTGAAGAGAGAAGGCCTTTCTGGCTGTGTTGACATATTTAAGCAAGCGTTTTGGAAGTTGGTAGGAAATATATCAAGTTCTTTGTTTATCTTAAGTTCTTTAGTTCACTTTTACTTTTCCTACTGCTTCCCAATTGTGTCCTTTAGACAGCTTTCACCGTTGATATTAGCATCAGGCTTGGAGCAGGGTAATGGTTCCTCAGGATAGTGGATTTTTATGCCTAGGCTGAGTGACTTGTGCATTAAGTCATGGCCCAGGATGATCAATGACCATCTGGTTGAGGCAACATGGAGAACATGCAATGAAAACAGTTAAGCTCATAATGACTGACTCTGTTTCAACAGCACAAGTAACAATGGTTTCACAGTGTCCAAGTTTAACTGTGTAGTTGGCTTGCTTGGTTTTGGCACAAACTAAGTCAATAACTAAAGGATCCATAAAGGAATAGCTGGTGCCAGAGTCTATGACAGTATTTACACAATAGCCTTTGATGGTCATCAAAACACAGATAGGGTCATTGGGTCCAGGCTTATTGTCAGTGATGATAATAGAATTGAGAGCCTGTTGCAACTTATAGAACTCATTATACCCTTTTCATCTCCAATAAAGTCTTGCTTCTCAGTGGCAGGAGCAGGTGTGTTGCTCTGTTGTGTAGAAGACATGGAGTTGAGGGAACATGAGCTGAGAGAGGATTGGCATGCTGATAGTTGCATGCATGTCTGTTGTAGCAGTGTTGGCGTCAGGTTACGTGTTGTAAGAGCAGAAGATGAGGCTGGTGTAGCAGGTATTGCTGGAGAAGACTGCCATTGTAGCCTTTTGTTATACCACTCTCCCATAATACCTAATTTCTTTCTCCTGGAGTAATGGTGATTACCTTTGAGGTGATTTGCTGTGACCGAAATCTTTCAAAGAAGGTTGGGAAAACTCTGTCTTAATATTATTGAATGCAAGTTCAAAAGCAGCAGCAATGATGTCTTGTGGCTTGTTGAGAAGAGTCTATTGCATGTATTACTTCAAACACAGAACAACACAACTACTCATTTGCCTTCTCTTTAAACTACTAAATGGCTTTCCACTTTTTACCAATGGGCAGTCCACCAAAGTGAATGACATTCATCAGTTGTTCTTTCCTTGGGTTGGTAATCACTAAGTTCTATTGTTGTCCAACTAAACATCTTCATATGCCTTGCTGATATCTAACAGAGCTATATAAGTACATTCTTTGCTTCTTTTCATCAAGCATTTCTTCAACCTCCATTCCTTTTCTAAATCCACCCTGGCAATCACTTATCCACCTTTGCTCTCTTGCTTGTATGTTCAACTGCACCAAGATAGCTCCCTTGAATACTTTGGCTGCATTGCACAAGAGAGTAATTCTTCTAAAGTTTGCTGGATTCTGGGGATTTCCTGCCTTATGCAAGTGAAATACCACTCCCTGTTTCCACCCCTTGGGGAATATGCCTTGGTTTTCAATGGCCTTGATCAGTGTCCAAGTTGCATCTTGCACATGTTTACCTCCATATTATATCATTTCCCCATCAATATTATAAATATTGATTGTCTACTCCAGCTGCTTTGCCCACTTTCAATCTTTTCCTTGATGCATTATTTTAAAGCTCTCTTTCTTAAGCCAGTTGCTACGAGACCAAGACAGTCCTTTTGGATTTGCTTCCTCTCAATGCAAGCTCCTAACGGGGAATCCTTTCTTCTCAACACAGCTTTGCCCAAAGTTCCTTGAAAGCTGCCATGCTACCATGCTCAATTACTGCTTTGGGCTCTAGTTCACGCTTTGCCAATATCCTCCACATGTTGTCAATCCATTTCTGCTTTTCCATGATGTTCTTTTGTCTCCTTCACTTCATCCAGTCCCATTTGTCGGCTTCACAAATCTTTTCCTGAGATCCACAAATTCCTATCTGGCCTTTTCATCATTCTTTCTCTCAGCCACTGAGCATGTGCTTTCACCACCTGCTTGTTCAAGGCTGTTAACTTTGCCGTCTGCCATGGCTTCCATGCCCTGCTTGTTGATGCTCCTACCAGTCTCCTTTCTCTACCAAACTATCTTATTGCACTATTCCACAATGCTTTTTTCCACTAAGTAGTGTCTTGCTCCAAAGATCTTCAACAGTAGCTGCTCCCTCTTGCGTTTTCCTCACATGACCTTCCATTCCTCTCCTTTGAAGAAGCGCCTGCACATGTGTTTGTTCTCCCTCCACCTCCTCTTGGAACCTTCCTCTAAGTAGCATTGTACATACATAGTGTACTCTTACTTCTCTTATTCCCTCATCCACAATTTTGTTTTTTAGTAGTAATAAGAAGATTCAGTGATGTAAGGAACTTCGCAGTAGTCTGGTACAACTCCTTCTTCTGGTGCACAGAGCAGTCCACTTTCCAGTGGTGCTATCCCTCCAGCTTCCAGCACTCCTTCCCCTACTACTACTTCTACAACCCTTCCCACAAACAGACTAGATGCCATTCATTGACCAGGCTCTCTCTGAGCTTTGTGCAAGCCAAGCGGACCATGACAGGCTCTTAGTTGAGCAGACTAGTGACGCTTCTTCTTTGGCTGACTGTATTGACCATATTGATGCAATGTTGGAAACTTTTGCTGATGAGCTCTCTAACAACAACAAACAAGTGAATGAGCGCAATGATGTAGCTTTAGCGGCTCTTAATGAGGCAATCTCTCAACTGCAAACCCTTCTTAAGGCCTAATTTGTGGATAAGGATAATGGTCTCAGTTCTGGGTTAGCAAGAAGACATCACTAATATGGCTGATGCCCTGGACCTTGCTAGAGACTGGGAAGGATGGAAACATGCGAAGAGGAGCTTGGACCATCAGTCAAAGAGCTTAAGGCAGGAGAAGAACAACAATGACAGCAGTTTGGGCCATGACAGGAGGAAAAAGTGACCCTTTTGCTACAACTGCAAGCCAAGAGAGCACTGGACAAGAGAGTGCTCAGAAAAGAAACATGTTGACCAAAGCAAGAAGAAGGACACTTTTGGCAGTGCTTTGCAGGACACAAAGGGCAAGTCTGGAAGTCAAAGCCAGGCGCCAGCCTAGAAGGACAGTGCTGATGGAAGGACAGGATCGATGAATATTGTCGTCAAGAATGCATGTTGTCTGCCAAGGTTGACATTGAAGATCTCTGGAGGAAGGACAGTAAAGGCTGCACTGGACTCCTGTACCACTGATAGCTTCATTCAAGAAACACTTCTACCCAAAGAATTAAAAATGAGTAGCCTACATAACAGGGATATATGGAGAAGTGCCACTGGCCATGAAGTGAAGCTAAAGGGTTATGTCACTCTTCGTTTTTGGATGCCTACTGTTATACCACTCTCCCATAATACCTATCCCTATCTCTCCTTGTATATATATCTCTTTCTTTCATTTCATTAAAGGTCTTTTTCCCTATGCCCATCGAGTTGGTGTCTGTTAGGTTGTTCTCCTACCGGCCTTATCACACTACTCATGAGAACATCAAGGCAACTGTTACTGTCTTGGTGGAGGATGATCTGATGCCTCATGATTTTCTCATCAACTGGGACATTTTGGAAGCACAACAACACTGGTTGCTTCTTGCTGAGAGCAAATCTGTGGAAGGTTAGTCTTATGACTTTGATAACAACTAAGTGTGTAAAGGAGACAATGTAGTACCTTGGACACATAGTGTCTGGCAACGGAATTAGTCTCATGCTAAGCAAGGTCAAGGCAGTGCAAGATTGCCCTCACCCTACCACCAGACAAAGCAAGGGCTTCCTTGGACTTGCAAACTATTGCAAGTTCATCTATCATTTCACCAAGATGGTGAAGCCCCTCACCAACCTCACAAGCCCCAAACGAAGTTCATGTTGAGCAATGAGCAGGAACAGGCTTTTCAAGGGATAAAGGGGGCTCTTATCAGTTCTCCTGTCCTTGCCTATCCCAATGCTGAAAAAGACTTTCAGATCTGCTGTGATGCCAGTAATTATGCCATTGGGGGAACTCAGGAGCAGAAAGGAGAAGATGGGCTATACCATGTTGTAGCCTACAGTAGCAAAAAGCTTTCAGGTTCACAGCTCAATTGGAGTGCTACAGAGAAGGAGGCTTATGCTGTTGTCTTCTTCTTGCAGCATTGGAGACATTACATTCTTCAGCAGCTAGAATGTGTTGTCACAGACCACTTGGCGCTGCAATGGCTGTTCTCCCAGAAAAACCCTTCAGGCAAATTAGTGAGGTGGATTGCTAAGCTGTAGGAATTCAGCCACATCAAAGTTACTCACTGACCAGGGAAAGAACATTCAAATGCCTATAGTCTCAGCTGTGAACCGTTTGCTATCGGTGCACCAAGAGTCAACATTGTTACTTATCTAAAGAACTGCAAACAGGTTACTTTCACAGATGAAGGGAAAGGCAGCCAGTCAGATGACAAAGACAACCATGGGATACAGTCACAAGAGAATGGCTCTCCACAGGTTTTACCAGATATGGAGTTGGATTTCGACTCATGGCTTGAGCTGCTGTGTAATGCTGATGAATTTTCATGGATCATTGAAGCCATTGAAGGCAATGAGGAGGGATGTCAACATAAGACACCCCATTAGTTGGTGCTCATGCAGTGCTTCCTCCAAGACAGATATCTTTTATGTGCAATTTGGCCTGATAAAGCTAAGGCCAAACAAGCTACTGTCCAACAAATCGTGCCCAAGGAGCTTAAGAATGAGAAACTTCATCAGTTCCATGATGTTCCAATAGGTGGGCATTTCAGCCTTATGAAGATGTACTCCTGCCTCATCATGCAGTATTGGTGGCCTGGTATTCACAAAGATGTGGAACATTGGGTTAAAGGCTGTGTGGAATGCCAGGAGGTGAAGGCTCCGCAGATGAAAGCTGACGGGCCGTTGGGTCACATTATTGCAAATGAGCCAGGCGAGTTGGTCTGCATGGACCTGATCGATGAGCTGCCCTTGACAGCTGAAGCATAACAATACGCCATGGTCACCATCAATGCTTTCACATGTTGGCCAGACATTCGTCCATTGAAGATGAAACAAGCAAAGGAAGTGGCAAAGGCCTTACTGAGATCTTCATGAGCACAGACCTCCCAAAGGAGCTTCTGTCTGATCAAGGAAGAGAGTTCGTTAACAAACTCAACAATGAGCTTTTGACCCTTCTGGGCATCAAGCGTAAATTTCTGCAAACTGGTCACACTGTGGAGCAGATCCAACCACCTCCACATATGACTGTTGAAAATGGGAACCTGGAGCTAGACTGCCTTTGGTACTTTTTCTTCCACCATAAGATTATTGATCTTCTGGTTAGAAGATTCGATTAGGTCCCTAAATTATACAATTACTAGAGACAAAAAAATGCGGAAAAATAGGACACAAAATGCGGAAAAATAGGACACTGCCACGCAAGAGCACTGAATTGATTGACAGTCAGGAGAGGGAACAGGTCCTACGTCGATGGGTGGATCTGGCCATGAAGGAACGTCTTAGACTGGGGACCCTAAACGGTAATCGTTCGTGGAAGCCTGCTTTGCAAGCTGTGCAAAAAGAGGCAAAGATCCCCGAGTGTTTTGTCAAAGGGGATAAGCTAAATCAGTTTTTGGAGGAAGCGTTCAAGTTGGCGGTGGAAAAGTATGGACACCTGAACACTGCCACAGTCAAGATTCCTTCTCCCAGGGTTAACCAAAAGGAGGAGGACGACAGAGGGGCAGAGGATCAGTGTAACTCGGTAGTGGATTCGCCCCGCCGAGAGGAAGGGACCAGTGTTGTGCCCAAGGGGAAGATTGATTCGGACTCAGTCAGTGCAGATGGCGTTCAGGAGCGAACCAACAGTCAAGTGGCGCTGCTGTTTGATTGTATTAGCCGTGTTTCTCGTGAGTGTGGTAAGCTCTCCGAGGCAGGCGTACTCTCACTCGCAGTGATTGTACGATTCAGGGACCTGATTGAATCTCTCGACAAGGAGATCAATAATCTTATGGTGGGGGAAAAAGGAAGTGCAAATAGTACCAAAGGCGGCCCTACTCTGGGTTCCCAACGGTCTTACGCGGAGGTGGTCGGATCAGCTCCGCGGTGTGATATGATTACTGCGGAAAGGAATTTCCCTCCAACGGCAACTACAGTTAGCGCACCAAGCTTGGAATACTGGAAGGAAGAAATGGCAAAGGAAAAAGGGATATGTTGGCAGGATAACTCCAACATATACAGGAGGACGTGGACCAAAGATACGGTAACCGACCCGAACTATTGGTCTACAGTAAAACCAGAGTATGGCTTTGCCAGTCCCTACTCCAAGGTAGGGGCTGTGGAGGGCAGATCGATTGTGGTGAGCGGTAAGGACCTTAAGAAGGAAAAGGTATGCGAGAGGATCTTCGAGCTGGGGCTCAAGCATGTCGGAGTGTGGAAAGTAGGAGAGAAGAATGGCACGCAGCATTGGGGAGTTACTTTGGAGACAGCCCAGGCTGCCGAAGACATTATTGCGGAAAGAGCCAGGCTGTATGCTTTTACCTGCTGGTGGGTGGGCAAAGCCCGAATGGAACAAGCCAAGAATGAAGGCAAACCGCTGTGGAAGCCTAAAGAGCAAAGAAAGATGGAGAAGAGGAAGGAAAAGGAGGAGAATATTGGAACAGTGGCTTTGGACAGCTCATTGGAACTCTCAGGCATCGCGCTGGCTGAGGAGGAGCATCACGGTGCTGCCAACTGGTCTGACATTGTGGATGAGGAAGGGGAGGAGACCCAATGACTTCAGTAGCGTTTGTCAACTCTAGAGGCTGGGGACAAGAGGAATTGGTCAGCTGTTGGGCGGACAGTAAGCAATTTGACATTATTGGAGTGTGCGAACACAGAAGGATGGTTGCCCCTCGCTTGGAGGGGTATCGGTGGATGGGTGGAGGGGCTGCTCCAGGGAGGAGTGGCTATGGAAGGGGTGGCGCAGGTTTCTTTGTTCGAGAGGGCTTCAAGGGGATCATCAGAGAAAGGAAAGAGTGGCGAACGCCCAACTCCACTTGGGTGGAACTGGCGGGACAGAGTTGCATCTTTATAATCGGTATAGTGTATCTCCCTCCAGGAGGTACCGTGGACGACTTTAAGGCCACCTTGGCTGCGATCGAGAAAAGAATCCTGGACGTGGTCAAGGAAGGAAGACCCCTGATTATTGGAGGAGATTGGAACGCCAGGGTTGGAAAGGGATGGAATGGTAGAGGTGAATCTACTTACAACGCGAGAGGAAAGGTGTTGGTGGAGTCTTTCAGAAGGCTGGCCCTCTCGTTGCCTCAGCTCGATGAGGAAACACCAGTGTTTACATGGAGAGCTGGAAAACGAAAGAGCATTGTGGACTATGTGGGAGCATGGAGATGGACAGGCAAGGTAGTTGGTGACGGATGGCAAGCGTGGACTGACCATCAGCCACTGGTAGTCGAGCTGAAGGACTCAGTAGATACTTGCGGCGGGGTTTGGATGGAACGATGGAAGTGGAAGTCCTACTCGGAGGAAGATCGTAAGAGGAGGTGGAGGGAGTACAAACGCGGGTGCAAGCGTTTCTTCAAAGGAGAGGAATGGAAGGCCATGGTGAGGAAAACACAGGAGGGAGCAGCTACTGTTGAAGATCTTTGGAGCAAGTGGAAAAAAGGATTGTGGGATTGTGCAATGAGATGGTTTGGTAGAGAAAGGAGACTGATAGGAGCAACAACGAGTAGGGCAAGGAAGCCATGGTGGACGGCAGAGTTAACATCCTTGAACAAGCAGGTAGTGATAGCCCATGCTCAGTGGCTCAAAGAAGGAAAGAATGATGGTAAGGCCAGAGAGGAATTTGTGGAACTCAGGAAAAGGTTTGTGAAGTTGTGGAGAGCCAACAAATGGGACTGGATGAAGTGGAGGAGACAAGAGAACATCAAGGAAATGCAGAAATGGATCGGCAACATGTGGAGGATAGTGGCAAAGTGTAGAGCAGAGCCCAAAGCAGTTATGGAGCACCACGGTAGCACGGCAGCCTTCAAGGAACATTGGGCAAAGCTGGGAAGGAAGGATTCTTCCATTGGGAGCTTGCATCGAGAGGAAGCAGGTCCAGAAGGACTGCCTTGGTCTGGTAGTAACTGGCTTAAGAAGGAGAGTTTTAATCTTGCATGGAGGAAAAGATTGAGGGTGGGCAAAGCAGCTGGGGTGGACAATATTGATGGGGAAATGATGAAGTATGGAGGTAAACATGTGCAAGATGCAACTTGGACGCTGATCAAGGCCATTGAGAACCAAGGCATATTCCCCAAGGAGTGGAAACAGGGGGTGGTTATCCCCTTGCATAAGGCAGGAGATCCCCAGAATCCAGCGAACTATAGAGGTATTACCCTCCTATGCAATGCAGCCAAGGTGTTTGAAGGAGCTATCTTGGTACAGTTGAACATATAAGCAAGCGAGCAAGGATGGATAAGTAATTGCCAGGGTGGATTTAGAAAAGGAAGAGGAGTCATGGATCAGGTGTGGCGGTTGAAGAAATGCCTGATGAAGAGAAGCAAAGAACGTACCTATATTGCTCTGTTGGATATCAGCAAGGCATATGACATGCTTGACCATGACATACTGGCAAGGACATTACGCAAAAGAGGAGCAGAAGAGGCAGCAGTGGTTACTTTTTTATGTTATTTTTGTCTCCATTCTTGTTCAATGTATACATAGATGTGGTGGCAAGAAAGCTACAAGCGGCAGAGGAGAAGGAAAGAGGAGATAAAGCAAGGAATGTTTGCTTGTTGTTTGCAGATGACTTGGCAGTGGTGGCCAGCAATCCGTTTGAGCTTCAGAGTAGATTGAATGTAGCAGTGGAGGCAGTGAATGCTCTGGGACTTCAGTTCAATGCGAAGAAATCAGTGGTGCTAGTACAAGGAAAGAAGGCTCATTTTCAAGAGTGGAGACTCAAGGGGGAGGCTGTGAAACGTGTGAAGGAGGCCAAGTACCTGGGACTGTGGTTTGAAGAAAGTGGGGAATGGACAACTCATGCCAAGGAGAGGATCACCAAGGCCAAGCAAGCCCTTTACAGCCTTAGGCAGCGGGGAGCCATTGCTCAAGGCCTGGGTACACGAACTGCCCAGATTGCTGCAGAGGCCATTGTCAAGTCTACCTTGTCATATGGACTATGTATGACAGAGCTTTCCAAATCATGGTGGAAGAAGATTGAAGCTGTGTGGAATGAGACAGCAAGAAGTGTATTGCAAGTTCATTGAAGGACAGTGGCAGGGGTTTGTAGAGCAGAATTGGGCTGGTTGACCATCAAGGCCTACTGTGAATTGGAAAGACAAGCAGTAATTCGTCATGCTGAGAGGCAAGATGGCCACTTTGAGCTACTTGAAGAGGTAAGCCAAGCAAGAGAAGAGGAAGGTGAGAAAAATGAAGGTGAGGGAGGTGATGGGACGAGTGTTATTGAAAAGAAAGCCAAGAGGAAGAGGGCCTTAACTCAAGTAGCCAAGGTGGAGTATGCGGCTGAAGGAGAAAGAGGAACAAGAGCATGGCTATGGCATAACTTCTTGACAAATGGTAGATGTTTGGTTGGGCAACAACGAAGCTTAGTGATTACCAACCCAAGGAAAGAACGTTTGATGAATGCTATTCGTTGTGGTGGACTGCCCATTGGAAAAAAGTGGGGAGCCATTCAGCAGTCTGAGGAGGATAGTAAGTGTCCTGCATGTGATGCTGAGGAAGAAACAGCAGAACACTTCCTGTTAAGGTGTCCAAATCTTTGGGAAGATCGCTTTAGAATCTGGAGTGTGGACAATGGAAATGAAGAACAAGTCAGAAAGCTGATTATAGAAGACTGTACAACAAACCTCCTGTCAAGTGGAAAGAAATGCAACAGAGCTCAAGAGATGGAACAATGTAAGCAAAGTTGTAAACGAGTCTGGAGATTATGGGCAGCAAGAGCAAGTTGGAAGCATGGAAGTTCTTCTGCACTTTATCAATCTTTGGAAGTAATGTAATAGCAAGGAAAAGAGAAGAAAGGAAAGGGAAAGAACTAGAGAGTGGTTATCCCTTGCATAAGGCAGGATATCCCTAGAATCCAGCAAACTATAGAGGTATCACTCTTCAATGCAATGCAGCCAAGGTGTTAGAAGGAGCTATCTTGGTACAGTTAAACATACAAACAAGAGAGCTAGGGTGGATAAGTAATTGCTGTGGATTTCAAACAGAAAGGAAAGTCATGGATCAAGTGTGATGGTTGAAGAAATGCCTGATGAAGAGAAGCAAAGAACGTACCTATATTGCTCTGTTGGATATCAGCAAGGCAAGTATGACATGCTTGACCATGACATACTGGCAAGGACATTACGCAAAAGAGGAGCAGAAGAAGCAATGGGTATCATTACAGAGTGGTACCGTGGTTTGATGAGTGTTATTCACATGAACAGGCAGCTCCTTGAGGAATTTCTGGTGGAAAGAGGTTAGTTAAGCAAGGAGGATGTTGGCAAAATCACCAACACTTATCTCAAGACTCCTCATATGGGATCCGTCCTGGACCCTCAGCTCTTCTTTCTTTTATATCCCATCCTTCTTTTTTCCTCTTTCCCCTTTCTCTTGGTGTACTTTGAAGCAACGTCAGAGATTCACTCTCATTGTCCTTCCTCTATTCTCTTGAATACACTTCTTGTCTCATCACTAACTCTTTTATTCCTAAGGTTGGATTCAACCAACAAGGAGTTTTGTCTCCATTCTTGTTCAATGTATACATTAATGTGGTGGCAAGAAAACTACAAGCAGCAGAGGAGAAGGAAAGAGGAGATAAAGCAAGGAATGTTTGCTTGTTGTTTGCAGATGACTTGGCAGTGGTGGCCAGCGATTCGTTTGAGCTTCAGAGAAGATTGAATGTAGCAGTGGAGGCAGTGAATGCTCTGGGACTTCAGTTCAATGCAAAGAAATCAGTGGTGCTAGTACAAGGAAAGAAGGCTCATTTTCAAGAGTGGAGACTTAAGGAGAAGGCTATGAAACATGTGAAGAAGGCCAAGTACCTGGGACTGTGGTTTGAAGAAAGTGGAGAACGGACAACTCATGCCAAGGCGAGGATCGCCAAGGCCAAGCAAGCCCTCTACAGCCTTAGGCAGCGAGGAGCCATTGCCTTGGTACACGCACTGCCCTGATTGCTGCAGAGGCTATTGTCAAGTCTACCTTGTCATATAGACTATGCATGACAGAGCTTTCCAAATCATGGGGGAAGAAGATTGAAGCTGTGTGGAATGAGACAGCAAGAAGTGTATTGCAAGTTTATCAAGGACTGTGGCGGGGGTTTGTAGAGCAGAATTGGGCTGGTTGACTATCAAGGCCTACTGTGAGTTGGAAAGACAAGCAGTAATTCGTCATGCTGAGAGGCAAGATGGCCACTTTGAGCTACTTGAAGAGGTAAGCCAAGCAAGAGAAGAGGAAGGTGAGAAGAATGAAGGTGAAGGAGGTGACGGGACGAATGTTGTTGAAAAGAAAGCCAAGAGGATGAGGGCCTTAACTCGAGTAGCCAAGGTGGAGTATGCAGCTGAAGGAAAAAGAGGAACAAGAGCATGGCTATGGCATAACTTCTTGACAAATGGAAGATGTTTGGTTGGACAACAACGGAGCTTAGTGATTACCAACCCAAGGAAAGAACATTTGATGAATGCTATTCATTGTGGTGGACTGCTCATTGGAAAAAAGTGGAGAGCCATTCAGCAGTCTGAGGAGGATAGTAAGTGCCCTTGTTGGAAAACCAACTATTATGACTTCTTGTCGACACTCTCCCCGATACCTCCAAATTTTCTCGCCCTTTTTATTTTCCCCTTTTCCTCGCGACACATTCAAAGCACACACTTTGGTCCACACCCCTTTTCTTGTGAATAAACCCAGAGTCACTTACGTGCCGTCCCTTTCTTGATCCGCAGGGTTATTCCCCATCAACACCCTGCATGTGATGCTGAGGAAGAAACAGCAGAACTCTTCTTGTTAAGGTGTCCAAATCTTTGGGAAGATCACTTTAGAATCTGGAGTGTGGACAATGGAAATGAAGAACAAGTTAGAAGGCTGATTATAGAAGACTGTACAACAAAGCTCTTGTCAAGTGGAATGAAATGCAACAGAGCTCAAGAGATGGAACAATGTAAGCAAAGTTGTAAACGAGTCTGGAGATTATGGGCAGCAAGAGCAAGTTGAGCTTAGAACCAAGACAAGAACAAAGAGAAAGAGGGGAGGGAGCCAAATGTATTTAATGAAAAGAAGAAAAACAAGTGTGTTGTTGTCACTTTTTCTTTCTCTTCTGTTCTTGTTATAGGAAAGGTATTTATAGTTGAGAAGGCAACCAAGGAAGGGGTTGTGAAATGATGTTTTCTTCAAGAAGAGCATTTTGAAGAATGGCAAGAATATTTTTAAGTCTATTTCAAGGCTGTCCCAGGTGACAAAAGTTCTGAATGGCCCAGTGCTGAGCCAATGGTTTCTTGATCTGAAAAATCAAGGCATAATTTCAGAGGTTTTCCAGGTAAGATGTGCCACTAAGGATAAAGTATAAGGGAAAAATAAGAGGAATATCTTTTCCTTTGATCATCAAGGTGAAATTGGGAAGATTTTGGAGGAACTTTGGATATTTCCTTGCTTTTTGTTGTAAGTTGAAAGTTCTAAGCTGTCCTGAGAAGAACCAAGATGAAACAAGGGGAAGGTATTTAAACTAAAAGAAAATAAACCATTGCGATAGACTGAGAGGTCAATTCCTTGGGTTGCGTGTTTTCGTTCTGGCTTGGTGCCGCTTCACCACCAGCAGCAGCATCAATGAACCGGCGGAGTCGTTCCATGTTCGAACAGTTCTTCGCTTTGCCTAACAAAAAAAAAAAAGAAAGCCCATATTTGATTAATATGATCAATAAAAAATCAAGGCATAAAATAAAAGAAAGAGAAAGAGAAAGAGAAACATCAAGAATGGAGAAGGGAATAAAGAGAGGTTTCCGCAAGTCAACAGTAGAAGGAGAATTTTTTAGAAAGAAGAGCTACTATGTTGGAGTTTTCCAACAAAGTTGAACTTTACTGTTTAAAAAGTATGCTAACTCAGTATATACAGCGCTTTTTTGAGAGTCAGCAGTTTGCATAGAACAAACCACAAATTTCTACTTCTGTTTTTTTTTTTTTTTTTTTTTTTTAGGCAGCGGGGAGCCATTGCCCAAGGCCTTGGTACACGCACTGCCCAGATTGCTGCAGAGGCTATTGTCAAGTCTACCTTGTCATATGGACTATGTATGACAGAGCTTTCCAAATCATGGTGGAAGAAGATCGAAGCTGTGTGGAATGAGACAGCAAGAAGCGTATTGCAAGTTCATCGAAGGACTGTGGCGGGGGTTTGTAGAGCAGAATTGGGCTGGTTGACCATGTTGGCAAAATCACCAACACTTATCTCAAGACTCCTCATGTTGGATCCGTCCCGGACCCTCAGCTCTTCTTTCTTTTATATCCTCCCATCCTTCCTTTCTCCTCTTTCCCTTTTCTCTCGGTGTACTTTGAAGCAACGTCGGAGATTCACTCTCGTTGTCCTTCCTCTATTCTCTTGAATACACTTCTTGTCTCGTCACCGACTCTTTTATTCCTAAGGTTGGATTCAACCAACAACCATCAAGGCCTACTGTGAGTTGGAAAGACAAGCAGTAATTCATCATGCTGAGAGGCAAGATGGCCACTTTGAGCTACTTGAAGAGGTAAGCCAAGCAAGTGAAGAGGAAGGGGAGAAGAATGAAGGTGAGGGAGGTGACAGGACGACTGTTGTTGAAAAGAAAGCCAAGAGGATGAGGACCTTAACTCGAGTAGCCAAGGTGGAGTATGCAGCTGAAGGAGAAAGAGGAACAAGAGCATGGCTATGGCATAACTTCTTGACAAATGGAAGATGTTTGGTTGGACAACAACGGAGCTTAGTGATTACCAACCCAAGGAAAGAACGTTTGATGAATGCTATTCGTTGTGATGGACTGCCCATTGGAAAAAAGTGGGGAGCCATTCAGCAGTCTGAGGAGGATAGCAAGTGCCCTGCATGTGATGCTGAGGAAGAAACAGCGGAACACTTCCTGTTAAGGTGTCCTAACCTTTGGGAAGATCGCTTTAGAATCTGGAGTGTGGACAATGGAAATGAAGAACAAGTCAGAAAGCTGATTATAGAAGACTGTACAACAAAGCTCCTGTCAAGTGGAAAGAAATGTAACAGAGCTCAAGAGATGGAACAATGTAAGCAAAGTTGTAAACGAGTCTGGAGATTATGGGCAGCAAGAGCAAGTTGGAAGCATGGAAGTTCTTCTGCATTTTATCAATCTTTGGAAGTAATGTAATAGCAAGGAAAAGAGAAGAAAGGAAAGGGAAAGAAAAGGATAGCTAGATGATACAAAGTTGGTCTGAAATCTCATTCAACACCTTTCACTTGTGAATTGAGTAACAATTGGGAAGGCATTGAGGATGAGGGAGTAAGAGAAGTAAGAGTACACTATGTATGTACAATGCTTACTTTTTATGTATAGATTGGTGTTGCTCTCAGAGCAAATAAACTTTTATTACTACTACTACTTCTGTTTTTTTCAAAGACCTGTTTTTGGCAACTTTTTCACCATTGCCATGATGAATCAATGGGATAAAGGGAATGTAGGAGCAAAAACGACTATAACAACAGTTTTTGATAGTGCTTATTGATAAGGGATAGATAAACCCTGCAGATCAAGAAAGGGACGACACTTATGTGACTTTGGGTTTATTCACATGAAAAGAGGTGTGGACCAAAGTGTGTGCTTTGAATGTGTTGTGAGGAAAAAGGGAAAATAAACAGGGGTAAAAAACTTGAGGTATCCAAGGAAAGTGTGGATAGGAAGTCATAATGAAACATTGATTTTCCAACATGCTGTAAGGATCTGTTGAATGCCTTATTAAAGAGAGAAAAAGAGAAAGAGGAAACATACCTACAAGCAAGGTGACAAAGACAATGGTGCTAATGGCAATAATGATAGTAATTAGACAATCACAATATTCTGAATATACAATGATTTTTGGTAGTTTTTCTATTGATGACAGAAAAATCACACTGATGAAAAATCGATTTTTGTCATTATAAATTTATTAAGATTGTTAATATGCAACTAAAAGAAAACAGACACAGTCTATGAGATAAACTCTTCATTGTAAGTATTACTATTTAAGTGAAAGGAAATTCCAAGGCAAAACTTTCTTGGGCTTTGACATTAAGGACTATTTTAATCTAAGTAGAGAGTAAATGGAAATTCTGCTTTTGTTTTGTTTTGTATTATTGAGCCTCTTGGCTATAGTCTTTGTGGGATACATTTGTTTCAGTGGAGTTCCAAACCTTGGTTCTACTTTTTCAATGCATTAATATTTGAAACAATGATATTCTTCTTCTATTATAATAAACACCTTGTCACTATTTGCTGGGCCAGGTCACTTATAAGTGGGTGTAATTGAACACATTGTAATGTGCTATCATGCCTTTAGCCCAAAGGAACTAAGCAAGTTTCACTTAAAGTTTAAAGACTTGAACTGAGGAGAACCAGGATGCCAACAGTTGAATAGACAGTGGATCCTCTAGGGAGTCGGGTTTCCTGCAGAATAAGGACATATAAAACTGATGGCTACATTCTTGTAATTATCAAAACCTTTCATTTTAAAGCATCCATTGAATTAGCTGCAATGAACACCTTCAGTATACTTCATTCACTGAAAGAGCTTGTACAGAACAATCAACCTTCTGTTACTCTTGGCCTATGACAACGACATGCAGACAGTGGAAAAACCACCTATATAAATTTAGCTGGGCAGAAAAACCACTGATTTCTGTCATATAAATCTACTAAGACTAGAAGTTAACTGCAAAAGTAAACTTATTATCATGTTGTTGTATGTACTATCATTGTCATTGTCATTGTTGTTGCCCATGTCATCACCTTTGCTATTGCCATTGCTGTTACCATTGCCATTGCCCTTGTTGGTGCTTTTGCTATTGCCCTTGCCCTTGCCCTGGTTGTTGCCCTTGTCCTTGTCATTGTCATTGTTGTGGCTATTGCTGTTGTTGTCATTGCTATTGCCATTGCCCTTGCCCTTGGCATTGTCATTGCCTTGCCATTGTCCTTGTTGTCCTTGTGGTAAATAAGAAAAACAATTCTCAGCAAGGGCAACCTTTGGAAAGAAACTAGAGGTTCCTGTTAGTATCAAGTGCTACAACACTAGTACTTCTTCCTGAAATGGCAGCCACAGGCTTGCAGCTGATGTTGCATGCTGATGTCTCTAATATGACTGGTCAAAATGAAGTGGCATATTACTGATTGCAGGAATATTTGGCTCATTACCTCAACTCAAACATCACTTGAGTGAGTTCATAGATAACTGTCCAAAGCAGTGGCTATTGTTCATGAAGTGTCTGTTCCTCTTCAATCTTCTTTGCAGTTTGCTGTTCTCTTGAATTGATATGGTCCATATTGTTCATTGGTGATAAACGCCACACACAGCTCAACACCTACACATTAACCAGTGGCCACTATATGATGCCTGTTTAACTGCCTGCTAGTTCCTTAGATGATATCATAAAGGTGTGGTTGTATCCTGTTAGCAACAGAATGCAAGGAGCTAGTCTGTTCAAGGACAGTAAAAGCCACTTAGAAGTCTTTCTTTCTATCCTCTATAGTCTCGGGATAAAGAACTACCGTCGCCTTGACCAGAGAGATAAGGTATAACCATTCACCTTTGCTTTGTTTCAGAAAGGTTCTGTGTCCTTTCCGGGTGCCAAAGGGTTTTTGCCCTTCAAAATGATTATTTTCAGATTATTGAACCTGGGATTGGCTTTTGGTAAAAGCCAATGTGGCTTGCTCCTCTTTCTACTAGAACTTCAAATGAGCAAGGTTAAGGCTTTGCACAAGCTTGGCCTTTTCCTCTTTTCTCCTTGGCCTTCCACATCAACTCCTTCTTCCTCTTTTCTTTCCTACTGTTCTCTTTGTGAGCAACAGTGAGAGGGAAAGGTGAGGTAGTGAGGGTATTTGCATATTGTTAAACACTCAGTCAAAAGAAAGGCTCAAGGGAGTGCAGCCATCTGCCACTTCCTCCCTCCTTTTGTTTTTTTAGTACACAACAGGTGGGACAAAATGAACCAGAGTGAAGTGGTTCAGGGGGACTGCCTTTTGCTCAACACACCTTGTTCATGTTTTGTTGGAAGAAGTTGGAAAAGTGCAAAGCTGAAATGATGGCTCCGCTTTACTTACCATCTTCCATTACTATAGTAGGAACTCTCTCTTTCTCTCTCTTTTTTTCTCTTTTTCTCTCTCTCTCTCAGAGAGCAATAGGGTATTATCACTAAGTTCTCTCTCTTTTCTTACTATTGGTACATTCTCTATCTCCCTCTTTCCTTCTCTCCCTCTCTCCCTTTTTTCCTCTCTCTCTTTCCCTCTTTCCCTTTCTCCTTCTCTCCCACTAATAAGACATTCAGTAGCAGACTTCTTCTGATGGTTAGCTGTTATTATGGTTTATTTCACTGGGACATTCTCTTTCATTCCTCTTAAATCCGCAGTATGTCCAATGTACTGCCAACCAACAAAAACTGCCAAGTGTACAGGAAGTGCAAATCCTCAAAGCTAGTAGCTCTGGCACATGTGCAAGAGTCTTTCTCAAAAGAAAGAACGAAAGCTCTTATCAACGACTTTTGGAGTCCTTGGACATAATAAGGTCCTCATCCAGGAAGAGTTATTTTTATGGCAATCCAAGAGGCAAATACCATGTGTGAGTTGAATTTGGGTTTTGAAAAAAATAATCTTTCAACATAAAAAAATTAAAAACCAGTGGAGCAACTGTGACATTGGAGCTATTTCAATTACTTTTGGGTAAAGCTACTTTGCTTATTTAGATGCATACTTATTTATATTTCTTTCTACTTTGGTTGATTTTGTGTTCAGTTAGAGCTCTTAAGAGGAGTTTTATCATAACATCACTGGCGTAAGTCTTATTCAATGATTAAAAACAGTGATAATTTCTTACCTTTTTGATAGATACTTAACAACTTAAAAAAAACG
Organism: Balamuthia mandrillaris; assembly: GCA_031835245.1. Classification (NCBI taxonomy): domain Eukaryota; phylum Discosea; order Longamoebia; family Balamuthiidae; genus Balamuthia; species Balamuthia mandrillaris. The sequence goes on from JAVKOQ010000221.1 coordinate 28,327, forward strand.
GAATTTATTGTGTTTGTTGGCAAAATCACCAACACTTATCTCAAGACTCCTCATGTGGGATCCGTCCCGACCCTCAGCTCTTCTTTCTTTTATATCCCCCCATCCTTCCTTTCTCCTCTTTCCCTTTCTCTCGGTGTACTTTGAAGCAACGTCGGAGATTCACTCTCGTTGTCCTTCCTCTATTCTCTTGAATACACTTCTTGTCTCGTCACCGACTCTTTTATTCCTAAGGTTGGATTCAACCAACATGTTGAGTTTAATTATTGTTTATACTTAGAGAAAAAAGACAAGGAAAACCAAGTTGTTTGCTTTGGTCTTAATTGTTCAACACATAAAATTGTTTATTTGTTCATGAATATAACACTTGGTCGTAAATCTGGAATTGGCCAGCACTCTTGATGTGGTTGTGAATTTGGTTTTTCAGTGAGTATTGGCAAGCATTGCACTGCCTCTTCCCACCAGTTCATACTTCGCCAAAACTGAGCTAGGTCATCAGGTAAAGGACAGACAACACGCAACCGAAGAGTGTTAGTCAATTCCTGATGTGCAGTGGCCTTTTCATTGTTAAGATGATCTACAGGAAGATAGGAGGTCAAAAGGGGAATGTCAATTGCTAAACAGTGAAGAGCCAAACGTGGTAGCCCAAGTTCAGCCCAGTATCGATTTACATGGCTGTCACCATGCTGTCCGTCACCAAGGATGGGGTGAGAAAGATGTCTACAATGCCTTCGGACCTGGTGGTAGCGTCCGGTCCTGGGTTGTATTAGAAAAAGAGAGGACCCCTTGTTGATCCTCCCTGCTTCAACAGGCACAACGGCACCATCCGCAGGCGCTGCAGCAGGTCGAATGGGTGCTACACAACGTATAACAGATGTTGACTCCTTAGACTTGTTTTTTGGACCAGAGGAAAGAGGCTTATGCAGCTCCACACAGTCGTTTCCCTTTGTAATACCCCGCACCTGGGCTAAACAACAACAACACAAAACAATTGAGCATTGGAATTAAAAAAGTTCAATAACGACAGGCTTCTATTGTTACCTATGTAAGTTTTGCGAGCAGAGCTGCACCTCATGCCTTGGTGCAAAATATGGGCCCAGGTGGGATCAAGGGCGAATAGGAAACATCCAGAAACAAAGAAGTCCAAACGATGGACAGGGTATATTTTCCGGCGCAATTGTTGTTGCAAAAGACTAACCAAGAATACTTTCTCTTGGGCCATTTTCGAAAACTTGGAGGGGTGCACAAAAAGCCCTGCAGGAGAAGCGCATTGAAAAATGCGTTAACTTACTTCATTTCATTTCGAACAGCAGAGCATACGTGGAGGCTTTGCAGCCACACCGTAGTGTTCATTGAGAAACAGAATAGGAATTGTTGTTCCAAAAATACAAAAAAAAGCAAACAAGACACCTTCAAGCAATTGAGATGAATGGTGGAAAAACTTGAATGCTGGGTAATATGGTGTACTAACTCTTTTTTCTCCTGCTACAAACACAAGTGGAACATTCTTCAAAAAGCTCCACCATAAATAGCTGCCCTGAACTTAAGCTGAGCCTGCTCAGGGGTGCCTCTCTTTAAGTCTACAATAAACCTGCAATGAAGGTGAGTTTCGTTGCCTGTCTGTCCAAAGATTAGGGGCCATTTTGCCTTGAGTTGAAACAGATTAGCATTGGGATCAAGTCTGCGCTCCAAGTACCGATCGCCTTGTTTAACCCGTTCCAGCACCTCAAAGTAACGCGTAAAGTCTGCTCCGAGGTTAAGCTTTTCAGCCATCTGGTGAGCAATTAGCTGAGCGGTGGTATTATTGCTTACAATAAGGCTCTTGTAGGCGTCATTCTTAAGAAAAATTTTCATGATTTCCTGTTTCGGTGCGATGGTTTGTGTTAATTGATAGCAAAGACAAAAAGGCGGTGATGCTGACTAGCAAGCATCTACAGGAACAACCAATAGACAATAGAGTGGAAAGTGTTACCTTCTCCTCTCGCGCTACTGCCTGCTCTGAAGTGGGTAGAGTGGTTGAGCCACTGCGTTCGTTTTTGATGACTTTGGGGAGCTCTGGAGGCTGGAGTTGTTGCTCTGCAAGCCATAAAACGAGGGTGAGTTATGTTTGAAGCGGCATCACTGGAAAATATAATAATAATGGCATCTTTTAAAAGAATGATGTGCAAAAAAATATATACCTGACAGTGCACCACTTCGCACTTGCTCGTAGAGATTCCTCATTTCGGACTGTGTCCAAGGAAGAGCCAGGTCGACAGGGGTATGGCCTTCATTGTTGGTGATATAAATGTCAGCCCCTTTCTTAATAAGCCAAAGGGCTAAAGGCTCCACCCGGTTGATGATAAGGGAGTGCAAAGGGGTCAAACCCCGCTTATTCTGAGCGTTAATATTAGCACCCCGTTCCACCAGCAGGCGAATGGCGTGTTGTTGTGATTTGGCACACGCCCAATGCAATGGACTGGAACCGGTATCAAAGTCAATACAATTCACATCCGCCCCTATTCATGGTAGGCAACAAGAGAGAAAGCAGCCGTCACTGGGGTGAGAAAAAAAAACCTTACTTTCGTGAGCACTACTACTTACCCAAGTCTAGCAGCCGTTTGATGGTCTTGATGTCGTTGCTTTGAGCTGCCTTGAACAGCTCAAAGTTGGTTTTGTTTGTGCCCCTCGTTTGTAAGACCTCCGTGTTATCCCGTATGCGCGTTTGTTGCAGCAAGGCCAAGGCATTGGTGGAGGTGGGACGAAGGGACTCCATTGTGGCCAACCTCTGCGCTTCCAGCTGTTTGCTGCTGGGTCGGTTGGTAGGATCTACCGTATAAAAACAACTCTCACAGCGAGAATAACCTTGGTTGCCGAAACAAGAAGAAGGACATGATGAAAATTACAGAAGCAAATCAAGCTATGATTAGCGCTAAAGCAAAGCCGGTAGAGAACCTGTAACACGCACCGCGCGCCCTATTTGTTGAAACATCGTCGGAACCACAATTAGGACACATTTTGAAGTATTGAGATTGGATGAAAGGCCGCGAGTTCCCCGGCGAGAGCTGGCCCGGTGCTTGTGCGGATCTTGGTCCGACGCCAGGGGCGGGTCCGCGTGCAGGCTGGGGACGCCTGGCTTTAGGATTGAAAAGAAAAGAAAAGAAAAAAGCAAATTAAGTACCGAACAGAAAGACATACCCTTCAGCAACAAACAAACCTACCTCCCACTTCCATCTCCTGCAGTAAAGAGTCCAATTCCTCCATCTCAGAACAAAAGGGAGGGGAATGCCAATGGAGTCGTCTTAGTTTGCTTTTGTTGTTGTTGGAAATTAGAAAAAATGGGGATGGGTTGGTTGGTTGTCGGGGTGGGGTGCGTAGTAGGGGGGGGATGAGGGGTCCCGGCACAAAGAAATCGGTCGACATAACACAGGAGTGGGCGGAGGAGGAGGAAACGAGAGAAGAGAAATCTTGTTGTTGGTTGTTGCTGTTGTTGTTGTTGTTGTTCGGTTACGTATACGTATTTGTCGCCTCTAAGCTTGCTTGGATGTTGCACCAGTTGTTTCTGGAACAAGCTAGCCGGCTACCACAGCAACCTGCAGTCATTTCTTATGAGAATGTAACATTAGACCGAGTACTTGAAGCTCAAGAGAACCCTTCCTCTTTGGTACACGAGCTTCCGCTTCGTTCCTGCTCCTATGCTGAGCTAGAACGACGCTCCGCCGTACTTGCGGTTAGAATTCTCTTCATCAGTGGTTGGACAACAAGCCTGCGCATAGACTGACCACCACCTCTTCTCACAGGGTCGCCTGCGAAGCTCGTGGGCAAACCTCGTTGAGGAATCAATTGGTTCCTCAAGCCAGCCCTTGGTGGCAGTGCAGCTGCAGCCCTCTCTCGATTTGATAGTGGCCATTCTCGCTGTGATGAGGGCTGGCGCCGTTTATGTGCCGCTAGAACCTTCCCTGCCTTGGAGAAGAAAAAAAGAAATGCTTCGTATGCTTCCTATCACGCTTCTACTCACCGAACCAACCATATGGCGGAAGGAAAGGCAACACTGGCTTCTCTCCTCCACTTCTTCCCACGGTCGCCCTACATTAGAAGAAGAAGAGGAGGAGGAGGAGGAGAAGGAGGAGGAGAAGGAGGAGGAGGAAACAAACCCCAGTCTCCAGTTTATTCAGGAGGTAGTATTCATTGGCCACTATGATGCTGATGATGACCATGTACAGCCCAGAGAAAAAGCACAAAAGGAGGCGGTTCCTACCTCTGATTGCGGCCAAAGCAGCAACAATAACAGCGAGGACGTTTTGAATCAACAGCAAAGGCAAACACTGGGGTTCAACAACCCGAAAACTAATGACAACATGCTTGCCTACGTTATGTTCACATCGGGTACAACAGGTTCACCTTGTCCTGTCCGCGTCTTTCATACTTGGTGCGTTATGTCTTGTCTTCATCGATGGTAGAAGGATGGGGGATGATAGCTATATTTGGTATCATTGTACATTGGAGAAAAGCTGCTAACCTGATGGTAGCGCAGCGTCGTTGAACCAAATATCAAAGCACTCGGCACTCTTTGGAAAGTAAGCACTGAAGATACAGTCTTTATGGCTTCTCCTATCACTTTCGACCCGTCGGTACAGTTTCCGATCTACTAGCTTCCTCTGTTTAATTCGCTGATCGGAGGCATGCTTTCTTCAACTCCTTTCCATAGATTGTGGAGATATTTATGGCACTAGCATACGGTGCCTGTCTTTTGGTGGTGCCACAACAAATTAAGCTGGCCCCACAGGCTCTAACGTATCTGTTTCGTCGTCATTCTGCAAGCAACCCCCTCTTTCTTACGTACACTTGACGTCTCCTCGCTTTGCCGGCTTAAAGTATTGGCTTCTGGCGGAGAGCCATTTCCCGTCGATGTAGCCAGGCGTATGCAACAACGGGACTCTGCCAGTGACGTTCGCCCTCGTTTGTTCAATTTATATGGTATTTTTGCTATTTCTTGTCTAGATGTCGTGATAAGCAAGAGTTTAATCAACTTATTATCTACGCTAACCGTGCACGAACTGCTTCATAAGGAACAACGGAATGCTCTGTGGTATTATGTCCTTCATGACCATTATTTTCTTGCCCGAACTAATATTACGTCTGGTGGTAGTGGGCGACAGTGGCAGAACTTTCAAATTGGGGTAAGAAGGAGGCATTTGTAAAACAGGAGAGAATTCCGCTAGGCAAGCCCTTCCCGGGAACTCAACTCGAGCTGCGTTCCCTTTGTAATGGACATATACTTCAACAATGGGAACCGGGTACCGTTGCGGAAATATGCATTGGAGGGCCAACCAGAGTGTGCCTTGTTAACAACGAGGATCATGGGCAGAGGTAAGCTACTGTCTTATGTTTATCCTTTGTTTGTTTTTGTTATCCTAAATGTACTTGAGTTGCTTAGGCTGCGTGATACGGGCGATTTGGTTAGAGTATTAGGCGATTTGCAGCTTGTATATGTTGGGCGAAGGTTACTCACCCCTGACTTTGCCTACTGCTCCACTCTACTCTTTACTGACGGAAGCACAGCGATAACCAGGTCAAAATCCTAGGACAGCGTCTGCAATTAGAAGAAATAGAGCATGTTATCTCTCATATTCCTTGCGTTCAAGGATGCAAGTAAGTAATCTCAAAAACGCATTGCAGTTTTTTATTAATACGTGCGGCTGCCTGTTCTTTTGAGGGTTCTATCTTTGAAAACAGGAGGATACAATCCTTCCTTGCTAGCCTTTATCGCCGCTGATGTTTATTATCCAGAGCAAACAGAAGGTAGTTTTGTTTGCTCCAAGTTTGACAGTTTTATGATTACTGATATCGCGCAGATATCTTGCTATCAGTAAGGCAACAATGCAACCAACGCTTACCTGGGTATATGTCTCCAACGTCTATCTATGTATTACCCACGCTTCCGCTTGGAACGCATGACAAAGTAGATGCATCGCTCCTTCTCAACCATCATTTGCATTTGAGCAAATGGCGTTTGCAAACATGTTCACGACAGGACGTTACCCTCAGAGCACTCGAAACTGCCCTATTGCGTTTTGTTGAAGCAAGGTTTGGAGAAGATGCTATTCACCAAAATTTTTGGAGACACAAACACCTGCTATCCCTAGGGGCAACGTCAATCGATATTGCTAAGGTAAGGTTGAATCATTGTAAAAATTATGCTAAGCAAATCTAGTTGTTGACAGGTCTGGGGGATGCTCTGCACTCAGCTGGCGTAGGCGTAAGGGAAGACACTGCCTTCCGCAATGAAGCATTAAATATTTTGCTACATAAACCTATCATAGATGCACTCCCCCTTTTGATGGATACACTATCCTCACTCAAGCGTTCATCACCCACGAGCACCAAAGAGCTCAACCAACCACCAACAAGATTCCGCTTTGCTAATACCGAAGCCCGGTACGATAAGGCTACCACCCTCTTCATCATAGCCCTTTCGCTTACTATCATCTCCTCCTTCGTCTTTCTCGAAAATTCTTTTCTCTTTTCTCTTTTCTCTTTTCTCTTTTCTCTTTTCTCTTTGCTCTTTGACTTGAAGCGGAAAGGAAATGTCATCCTTTATCCCAACTTGGGCCATCAGCAAACGAAACTCCTTTAGCAAATTTGGAGAAAATCCGATAACCTGGAATCCTTTTGAACACACGAAAGTACCTGGCTACTTTGGATTGCGATGGAAGGTCTTTCTAGAAAAGGTCTCTATTTCTCATCTCATCTCATCTCTCTCTCCCTCTCACTCTCTCAGGGCCAACGCTTCCTATCCTGTAATCCACTTTAGTGCATTGATTCTTCACCCTTGATCGTCGGCCAGAAGGACAGTGGAGACCCAGTACGTACTTGCGTCATGCACGATATTCGTCCTTATTAATCCTTTTCTCAGAGAATCTTCATTGGTTCTCATTCTGGCCTATTTGTGGCGTTGTCAGTTTCAACTGGGAACATTATATGGAAACAACGCCTTGGTGGCCGGATCGAGAGTACTGCAGCAGTTGTTAGAAAAGGTACCACTCCTGCTGCATTTGATCTTGGTGTAACTTTTTGTTGTGAACAGAAATTGTTGTGGGGTGCTATGATAAAAGACTCTATTTCCTTGACGCTGAAACTGGCACTATAAACTGGAGTTTCGCAACAGGCGGGGAGGTCAAATGGTAGCACCAACGGGTTTTTTTGATAAAATTTATGTTGTTTATGAGATAAAGATTAGCTAACTTGGCTTTTATACGTACGCAGCACCCCGTGTGTTGATGGTGACACTTGTTTTGTTTGGTGTGGTAGTCATGATCACTATCTTTATTGTTTGGATAGCAAGGCACGAACTTGTTATTGGAAGCTTGATTGCTCAGGCGCAGTATGTATTTACCGAAATTTGTTTCTTTTGGTTCCTCCGTTTTTTTTTCTTATCATTATTTTCATTGCTTTCTTCTTTCCGTTTATACCCTTCTTTCTTTATTGTTGTTACAATCCTGTTTCTGTTTACGTTTGCTGTCCTAACTGGGGTTGCAACAGGTCTTTTCATCACCGACAATATCTGGGGGATGTTTATACGTGGGTTCACATTCAGGCAAGTTTTTTTGCATTAACTTAGTGCCATCATCAGGTATTTATGTTATTTTAGAACCTTGCACCTACTCCACTACAACAACACATCTCGAACGAATAACGCAGGTAGTAACTCGTACGCCGTTGCTTGGGAACGTTCGTTTGTAGCACCTATCTTTTCCTCCCCAGTCGTTGATGCAAGACAAGAGGTCGTTGCATTTGGTTGTTGTGACGGAAAACTTTATGCTCTCAACTGCAGGACTGGTGAAATGGTAAATATACAAAGAAGAAAAATAGCGAGAGAATGTTCTCGACACTGAATGAAATGATTTACCCGTGCAGATATGGAGCTTTACAACATGTGCGCCTGTATTCTCATCTCCATCCTTGTGGCACGGTACTCTTTGGTTTGGTGCCCATGACCACAAGCTTTACTGTTGTGAGCTCTCTAGTGGTAGTCTACTGGCCGAGATCGAGACTCCAGATGCCGTGAATGCTACACCCTGCTTGGTTTCAGTTCCTTGTGCTGGTGCGTATCTGTTTAACATTCGTAACTAGTGGGTGCTGCTCGTGGCACTGACCAAACACATCACAGATGTAGACTTGCTTGTTAGTTGCTCCGTAAATGGATCCCTGTTGCTGATGTCAGTACCCAGAAAGTCTTCTGCAGAGCCTTCTTCCCCAAATCACCCAAGGGACACACAGGAAGGCGTGACATGTTCCCCACACGTGCTTTCCCAAGTCTTACTTCCTGGCAAATTGTTTGCCTCCCCAGTGATTCTTAGTGGGTCGATGTTTGTGCCGTGCAGGGATGACTACCTTTACTGCTTTGGTTTAGTGTAAGGATGGATTGGATTATTACAATACTCCATCATCTTCTTCTTTGCAACACTTTTTGGCCCCCTCTTTTACCCCACTTCACAACACTTGTTGCCAAGCACAACTCCTCCAGCAAGGAATTTTCTGGAATGAGCACCCCCGCAAGGCGAAGATTGATGCGTGATTTCAAGAGGCTTCAAGAAGACCCTCCTTCTGGCTTGTGACAACAACATAATGGTGTGGCATGCTGTCATCTTTTTTTGTCGCCAAAAAACTCGTTAGAATAGTATTAGTTGGGTATTTCGATAATTGTATAATATTTTGTAATTATTGTCTACATATATCAATAGTTTCGATTTGGGTTATCTTTGCAATTGTGCCTTCCTACCGCGGAGCAGGACTTCCCGCGGGAGAACGCTTAGCCCTTTGCTGCTGGTGCTGGTCCTGCTGGCTGCCAAAGTTTTTTCGTGCAGCGGCATGAAAGAACAGAGCCAGCACCAAGCTCCCTCTCAATCCGCAGCTACTCGTTGGCTGACACGCTTTAGGACGGTGGCACTGCGAAAGAAGAGCGAGAGAACAGGATGGAAACAGAGGAAAATACAGTTCAACAGAGATGCCCAACGCTTTGGGTTTCTGTGGACAGCAAGGCAGCGACTCGGACAGCGGGTCCTTGCTGCATTTCCTTTGTGGAAACGAAGCTACGAAACAGGGCCAGTGCGTACTATCCATTGCAATCTTGAGAACAAGCTGTTCCGCACAAACTCCATAAGTACCACCAAATACACTCCCTTGACCTTCATTCCTAAGAACCTTGCCGAACAATTTGGCAGGTTTGCAAACATTTGGTTTTTGGTCATTGCTATCTTGCAGGTTCTTGTTCTTCTTCTTCTTCTTCTTCTTCTTGTTCTTCTTCTTCTTGTTCTTCTTGTTCTTCTTCTTCTTCTTCTTCTTCTTCTTCTTCTTCTTGTTCTTCTTCTCTTTCTTCTCCTCCTGCTCCTGCTCCTCTTCCTCTTCCTCTGTTTTGTTTATTGCAATGCCAGAGAGCCGGATTGTGCTTACTGATACTCCTTGCGTTGTTCCCCTCCAAGTTTATACCGCAAATAACTCCCCTCAATCCTGCAGCAAGCGTCGTCCCTCTTGTTCTCGTCTTACTTGTCACGGGCATCAAAGAAGCCTATGAGGACATGGTATGCTCATTCTCTCTCTCTCTCTCTCTCTCTCTCTCTCTATGCTCTCTTCTCTTTGTTGCTTGTCTAACAACCAAAGCAGAAACGCAGGCAGAGTGACAGAAGTGTGAATAACAGGCAGGTTGAGGTGCTGGTGGATGGAAGGCTGCAACTGGTGCCATGGCGCAAGGTAGCGATACTTTTAAAAGATGTTTTACTCCTCCACCCTCCTCATCAAGGGACCTTACCCGTCGCGACCACATAAAAAAGGTACGAGTGGGACAGGTCTTGCGGATAAAATGTGATGAAGACATTCCTGCCGATGTTATTTTGTTGAACTCCAGCAACGCAGATGGACTGGCATATTTGGAAACTGCAAACTTGGATGGGTATTTATTTTTTCTTCTGCCTCTTGACTGCGGCAATACAGATCTGAAATTGATTGATGACAGGGAGACCAACCTCAAAGTAAGGCAAGCTTTGCCAGACACCGTAGGCTTTAGTGTTGAGGATGTCACCAACAATCCACTGGTCATCCAATGCGAGCACCCTAATCCCGAATTGTACAACTTTGAAGGAACCATTAAGCTACCAACTCAAGCAACAGATTTACCTTTAAATTTAGAACAAACCCTTTGGAGGGTACCTACGTTGTTCCACCCACACCCTCCCTATTGTCTTTATCTCTTAAGTGTTGGTTACTTGTGGAATAGGGGTGCGTTTTGAGAAATACAAAGTGGGTTCTAGCAGTGGTGGTGTATGCTGGTATGGATAGTAAAATAATGAAAAACGCCAGGTTTAGCACTTTCTCCTTATTATTTCAATCATTTTTTTTTAAAAAACTTTCATTTCGTTCTCTCCTACAGGCCACCTCCATACAAACGGAGTTCGTTGGAAAAAGATATGAATAGGACAATATTAACTGTATTTGCCTTCATCCTTTCAGTAGACCTGCTGGGCGGCATCTTTGCTGCTGTTTGGTTTGCTGCAGAAGGACGTAATCAAACGTATGGTGTTTTATTTGATTTTATTATTTATATTTGGTGTTTCTTTGTTGTATGTTGCTTACTTCAATATGGGCAATTAAAATGAAGCTATTTGAGACTGGAAGACATGGACGAAAACGCTGGCGTAGTTGGCGTCTTGGCTTTTTTTTCTTACGTCATTCTATTGCACTCCATGGTCCCGATCTCACTTTATATGTACCTCGAGCTGATAAAGGTCATAACAGCTAGTCACATAAATTCTGACCTTGATATGTACCACAGTGAAACGGATACACCAGCAAAGGCAAACACTTCAAACCTGGCTGAGGAATTAGGCCAAGTAGTAACCTTTCTCTTTTGTTGCTATCTCTTTTTTGTTAGATTTAACAAGATTATTTCATAGATTGAATTTATATTTTCGGACAAAACGGGGACCCTTACGAGTAATGAGATGTTTTTCAAATGTTGCAGCATTAATGGAAAATCTTATGGAATCGCTCCACAAGACTCCGAGATCGGTCAATCTAGCGACACAGAACGTAACATGGAAGGTATGGAGCCTTCAGATGAGGTAGGTACCTCTTTATGCCATTGTTACCATTTAGCATGTCCTTCTAAACAACTGTAGGCTTATATCTTCAGAGATCCCAAACTGTTTGAAGATATCGACAATGATTCCAGCGACATGATCCGTATGTTCTTCAAACTGCTGGCCCTCTGCCACTCTGTCATCATTGCAAATTCGAGCGACGATGGTTTCTACTCCTCTTTTACCTCTCTATTCTTCTTTCTTGCCTGTTCTCTCATGATAACAAATAGATGTCTGCGAGGATGCCGGTCATTTTCGTGCAGAGGATGACGAAGTTGCTAGAAGAACCATCGTATATCAGGCCTCGTCACCAGACGAAGCTGCTCTTGTTGCAGGCGCCCAGCGCTTTGGCTTTGAGTTTATTGTATTTGTTATGTTTGTTGAAAAGCACTATGAACCTTCACTCACGCGTTTTTTTTTTCACCCAAATAGGCACGAACTCCTGCTCAGCTATGCTTAAGGGTTGATGAAACAGAGGAAGAATGGGAGCTGTTGAATATTCTTGAATTTAACAGTGACCGAAAGCGTATGTCTGTATTAGTTAGACGTCCCGAAGATGGTTGGTTATTAGCTGATTTTGCTTTTTGTTTCTGTCCGTAGATGTTTTACTTGCTAATACGTAATGCGTTTATGCGTCTTTCAGGTCAAATCATTTTGCTTTGCAAGGGAGCAGACTCTGTCATTTATAATCGTTTAGCGAAGAAGCAAAAGCTAGAGGATATCGAGGACAAAACGTATCAGCACTTAAAGCAATTCGCTAACCTTGGTCTACGTACCCTGTGCATGGCCTTTCGGGAAATACCAGAAGAAGAGTATGAATCATGGGCCGAGCAGTACGCAGTTGCTGCCCTGCAGATTAAAGGCCGAGATGATGCGGTGTGTAATCAAGAACTGCGTCTTGCTTTTATGTTAACATTTATCTTCATGTGTAATTACAGATTGATGCTGTGGCAGAACAAATTGAAACCGACTTACAGCTGCTCGGGGCTACCGCCGTTGAGGATCGCTTGCAGGAAGGAGTGCCTGAAGCAATAGACACCTTGTTAAGGGTAAACGCCAATCATTAGCAACTCACCATTTTGACGTGCTAATCTGAATCTTATAGGCCGGCATCAAAATGTGGGTGTTGACAGGAGATAAAATGGAAACAGCAATTAACATAGGCTTTTCATGTTCTCTGTTGGAAGAGGATATGCAACTCCTCATATTTTCCTCTGAACCAACAGAGAACGGTAGAGTTCCTATCAGAAACCACAGAGACGCCATGGCTCAGTTACGGGCTTATGCTAATTCCTACTTCTCCGATATTGATTGTAGTAATTGGCAAGACGAATATGCTGCTGCCCCAGGAGAAAGCTCTTCTAGCGTGCAGTGTGCAGACACAGCCAACGAAGACTTACACTCGTTTTACCGTGAGGACGACAGCGACGTCGAAATGATCTCCAGCTCCACATCAATTCGCACATCTACAAAAAATAAAACCGGGAACGCTGAGAGACAGGTTTGTAAATTGTCTAACTCTTCTTGGTTTTCATTTACCTAACTCAATTCTATGGCACCCTGCTCCTGGTAAGCAATCCTATGCAGTGATAATTGACGGTGACTCCCTCGGCCACTTTGTTCCTCACGACGGCACGTTTAATGCATCGAGTGCCCAATTTCTTCAACTTGCCATGAGGTGTAAAGTGCTCATATGTTGCCGAGTTTCTCCTCTTCAAAAATCGCTTGTGGTTTCCTTGGTGAAACAAGGCATCAGAGCCACCACGCTAGCTATCGGTGACGGCGCTAACGATGTACCTATGATCCAATCGTCGCACGTTGGTACGTAGCGCGTCGCTCCTCTTCCTCACACACGCACACACAATAATGTCAATATATATTCACCCCTTAATGTTTCATAGGTGTGGGCATTAGTGGCAAAGAAGGGAGGCAAGCTGTATTGGCTGCTGACTATGCGATAGCGCAATTTCGCTTTTTGGTCCCGTTACTGTTGGTGCATGGACACTGGTCCTATAGGCGTATGGCTGTACTCCTGCTTTATTCATTCTATAAGAATGTAGTATTCGGGCTGTCGAACTTTTGGTTTGGCGTGCTTAACGGCTTTTCATCACAGGTACCTTCATTCAATTTATTGTTTGCACTTTATTCGTTTTACATGGCTAATTTTATTCAATGGGGTCTGTGTGCAGACCTTGTATGAAAGTTGGGCCGTGAGTATGTACAACGTTTTATTTACAGGATTGCCCATTCTAGCTGTTGCCATTTTTGATAGGGTTAGTTTTTCTCTACGCTCTAGCCTTTTCGTTAAACATACCCATTTCTTTATGTTCTTAATCGATTTTATTGCCACTGTCCTGTTGGTTTGTATTTGAATATTTGAAGGCAAATTCAAAACAGGTGCGTGAAATTTGTATTTCTCCTCTTTTTCAAAACAAAAAAGCCACACATTCTCCACGAACGACGCCGCTCCTGCCAATGCATAAGGAGTTTAACGTTGCCCGATGGAGCCAGGGATGTGGTGGGCGATGGGCGGGCGATTAAAAGCCTCATAGTCCTGTCGCTCGACCACACTCTCTGCTAAAACATTCATTGTGTGGGATTTCTCACCTGTGTTATTTTGAATCTATAAGGAGTTATTGGCCTATCCCCAACTATACCAACGTGGCTTACGCAAACAAGAGGTGCTTCCTATCCTTTCCATTCTCAGCTACCTGCCTCTTACAATGCTTAAATTTAAAGTTTTCAACCATCAAATATTGGAAATGGCAACTGTTAGGCGTATACCAGTCAGTGGTTGCCTTTTTCTTTGGTATGGGAGCCTTCAGCAACGGCAACGTTTCTAGTAGTGGACGAGTATTGGACCTTTTTGGTATGGGACACACAATTATGCTGACCGTTATCCTCATTGTTACTGCACGTGTGTCCTTACTCACAAGGTACGTTGAATGGCTTTGTGTGGCGATGAAATGCATTTTTTTTTTGACATGTTTACATCCAATTCTCCTAGTACATGGACGCTTTACAACCATGGGGCTATAACCTTCAGTCTTCTCCTTTGGTTTTTATTTATTATTGCCTTTTCATTCATTCCTGACAATCCATTGGCTCATCCGGATGAGATTGCCCGCGATCCTTTCAACTGGATGAGCACCGCTGCGTTTTGGTTGACTCCTTTCGTAGCCACGGCGGTGGCCTGTCTACCCGACATCCTGTATAAATTGTAAGTGATTTTCTCCTTTCCTACCTATTATTCGTGAAACGCACTAATCCTTAGTGAAATATCTTGGGCTATGACAGTATAAAGCGCACCTACTTCCCAGAAAACTATCACATTGTGCAAGAGCTGTCTTTGATTGGTCCTACTCCGAGCTCGCCCACAACGGCGCGAATAAAAAAGTGCTCATTCGTCTCCAAGCTTCCCCGTATTAACATGTTGCATGGCAAACGCAGATCTGCTGTTGATCTTGACCGTACGATCCTTTTCTTGTCCCGTGTGAGTTGTTGTTTGAATTCAACCCCGTTCTTGCTCTATGCTCTTAGACACAGGTTTTGCTTTTGCTGAAGATGCTGGCGCCGTTGACCGTCTCAAAGTTCTTGGCCTTCTTCCTCCCGTGAACGCAACGCCAGGATTAACCCCACAAGAGCTGCTTCCCATCGTCAAAGAAGCTGCCACAATCGAGAAAGACAAACAGAAAGAAAAGACAAAAGAAACCGAAACTGAAAGTGATACGGATACAGAAACTGAAACTTGAACATTTAAAGTCCCAAGGACAAGGCAAAACAAAAAACAAAAAACAAGGACAAGTGTACTGTGGAAGAGACAAGACTTCTACGAAGGTTTGGTAACGGGATAATTGGTAATGGTGTATTTGGTGGAAAATGTGGTGGTTTTTAGTTCAGTGGGTGGGTCCACCCTATTTTTCTTGAAGACTAGTATGAGCACTAAGAAAAAGGCAAACCAGGCAAGGCCGCTACAGTTTGTGAGGGCTGCCTTCCCTTCAACTTCTTTTGTGTTTGGTTGGGCTAGTTACCATTATATAAATAACAGCGCTTGTTTGCCGCTTATCCTCTCCCGAGCAAAAGGATACGGAAATGACTGCCAATCTTGCGGAGGCAAATAGGAGCTGCGGCGCTCCGCCACCGTGTTGGTGCCCAATGGCTCGGCCTAGTACTATCGCACAGATCAACCAAACAGATGGGCTTCATCCAGGCAAGAAGTACTGGCGCTGTGCTAGATGGAGCTGCGCTTTCTTCCAGTGGGCAGGTGCCGTCCAACTTGATGGCATGCAACCCGCCAATAACTCCGCACAAAGAAGGGCGAAAGGCTGCCTCCCCTCCCTTCACACTAGAGCTGACAATAGTTGCCAAGGATTGCCTTTCGTTAAAGTGGCTCCTTGCGTAACTGCACGAACCTCATCCCTTGGTCTGCTCCTTCTTCAACAAATCAACGCAGCAGCCGCAGTCCCTCCTATCACCACCTCTCACCACAAGCAGCTCCCTACAACACCAACCACCCCGCATTACCAGCAGCAGCTGCAAACACACACAGCACAAGGAGGGCGATCTGCTCTTCTTTGTTCAGAAAAAACGTGTGGCGCTAACATAAAGAACCCTCAGACGGCCTTCCAGAACAACAACAAGAAGGAGGCTGCTGTTGACAATGAAGGAGAAATTCCTGAGCTAGCCTTTGCTTGCTCCCCTCCCATTCCCATACCCACAGTAGAAAGAGGGAAGAAGCCCCAACGACTAGTCGGCGAGTTGTCGTAAAAATCCCCCCCTCTTCTTGCTTGGGCAGGAGAGGCCCTTTCCTGATCCAACGAAAAATGCCCATAATCCACAACCTTGTTATTTTGTTCCCTTTTTCTAATTTTGCTTTAAGGGGGCGTGCTCGGATCATAAGGATCAGTCGTGTCGTCTTGAAAAAAAGTCAAGTGTTCCGGTCACGCTTGATCTGCGTGTGTTTTCCTGCTTTTGTGACATTTTACAGATCACGGGGATTTTTTTTTGTCGAGCAGGAATTTTTTTTGTCGAGCAGAGGGAATGGGTTTTGTCCGCGTGGACAAGGTTTTGTATGGGTTTCCCTGCTAATGGTCCCACCCTCCAAACGTCCCCATTTTTTCGTGACGAAAACAAAATAAAAAAGCAAACATGAAGCGAGACCGAGCTGCATACAAACGTGAGTGGCGAGCAAAAAAGAAAAGAGAAAGGGAGGAGAAGGAACAGGAGGAACAGGAGCAACTTAAAAAAAGGCGAGAACAAAAGAATGCTTCAGCCCGTCATTGCCGAGCACGGTTATCCAAAGCACCTTCCACCCAAGACCAACAACAGGAGGAGGCTGAAAATGAACACAGGCTGGGTTTTCCTTCAGGTTTGTCTTTATCTTTGCCTTGCCCTTCCTTGCTTTCTCCTCTGCTCTTTAACCTCACCCTCTTTACCCTCAGTTTCACCTTCGTCCTCGCCCTCGCCCTCGCCCTCGCCCTCGCCCTCGCCCTTGACCTCAAAGGAACAGTGCCAGCTCCAGAAAGAAAAACGATGTAAGCAGATGGCAAAGAGCCAAAGGCGTCTTCGAGCGCAGCAACAACAAGAAAAGGAGGAACAAGAAGCCAAGACACGGCGAAAAAGGGAGCTCCAGAAAGAAAGAAAGCAACGCCACCGAAACAAGTGTCGAAAAGAAGAGGAGGAAAAGAAAGCTCAGCAAAAGGAAGCTGCTGAGTCACTGAGCTCTTTGCTTACCCCATCCTCTTCTTTAACCATACCTTCGTTTGCACTCCCTGCCTTGCTTCGTCACTCACCAGCAGGCTCCTTGAGCATCCCAGCATGTATGGTACCCTCCTTCTTGAGCCACTTGCCAACAACTTTTTTGTCAACCTCTTCACTGACCTCTTTGACAACCTCTTTGCCGACCTCCTCTTCACCGACCTCCTCTTCGCCGACCTCCTCTTCGCCGACCTCCTCTTCACCAACCTCCTCTTTGCTGACCTCCTCTTCGCCGACCTCCTCTTCACCAACCTCCTCTTCACTGACCTCCTCTTCACCAACCTCCTCTTCACTGACCTCCTCTTCGCCGACCTCCTCTTCGCCAATCTCCTCTTCGCCAATCTCCTCTTCGCCAATCTCCTCTTCGCCAACCTCCTCTTCGTCGCCTTCCTCTTCACCAAGCTCCTCATCAAGGCCTACACCAAAAATCAAGTTGAATGGGAACAGATTGATAGTAGATAGCAAGTGTTGGATAGAGGCGGTACAAAAGCGGTGTGAGGAGAAAGAAGGGAAGTGTAGTGGAACCCACACAGCCATAAAAGTAAAGCAAGTGGGGGAATATGTGATTATAATTACAGAATGTACAGTGTGTTCAAGCAAAACAACTTACTCGAATGTGGTCTGTAACTCTATTCGATCACCAGAGAAGCAACAAACAGGTCCTGGTATAAAGAGTATCAACCTGGAAGTAGTTGCATCAGTGGTGCTTTCTGGAGGTACATGGGGAAGTTATTCAACACTACTTGCGGCCTCACAAGCCACGAGCCACTGCGCCTCACTGCTCTTCCCCTTTGCCCTCGGCTCCTTTTTCTGCGGTTGTTGTGGCCCGCTCCCGCTCCTCTGCAGTGTGAGAGCACAAAAGCTGCAGCTCAATAAAACACTGCTCAACATCCATTGCTCAGTTCGTGCACTTCCTCAGCACATATCAAATCCCATAATTTTTGCTAAAATGCCCTGCAGTAGCCCTTCGAGTATGGGACGAACCCGAGCACGCCCCCTTAATTTCGTTCGTCCCACTGATCGGCTTGATCTTGGCACCGCTGTGGCCCTTCGTCCGTTGGTATTAATATCCCTCAAACTCGCCCCAAAACACTCCACAGGGTGATAGAGTCTATCGAACAATGGGGCGCATGTCCAAGAACAAAGGCAAAGACCGAGGGAGCGTGGCCGCTGCCCCCTCCCGTTCCAAAAATGTTAAAGCCAAAGCGTCAACAAAGGGAGCTGCCGTAAGGGCCAAGACCTCAACAAGACACGGCAAAAAGGGAACCACCTCCCACAGCGGCGCTACTGCTCTTGTTGGAGTTGTTGCCTGTTCCACGGACCTATCCGAGTGTTTATTGTTGGAAAGGGAGAGCTCGCTGGAGTTTAAGGAGTTCATGCAAGGCACTGTCAGTTCTTTAACCTCTTCAAAATACGCTTTGTCTCACAGCCCCCCCTTCTCCTCTCTACAGATGCCGTTGATAAAAGTGCTTCTACCGTTGCACAGAAGGCTGCTGGTGGACCCCCTAAGCTTCCTAAGGCCCTCTCATTCCTTGAGCGTAAGTTCTACTTTATGACCACCGACGAGTTGGAGGCACTGTTGGCCCACTCTTCCAGCCCAACTGACTGGGAGAACTTCTGGCAGCACCACTGGAAGCCTCTCTCCTCTCCCCCTCACTCTTCGAAATCTTCCACCATTTCCGCGGCCGACGCAGCCTATTCTTCTTGTTCTTCTTCTTCTCCTCCTCCTCCCACAACCACAACTTTGGCAGCAACAATCACAGAGGCGGA
The DNA here is from genome assembly GCA_031835245.1 of Balamuthia mandrillaris. NCBI lineage: Eukaryota > Discosea > Longamoebia > Balamuthiidae > Balamuthia > Balamuthia mandrillaris. The sequence goes on from JAVKOQ010000221.1 coordinate 46,965, forward strand.
AGGGGAAGATGGTGGGAATGAGGGGGGGGAATCTATGCCGCTCCCGCCGCTTAGAAAGGACCTATTTGAATGGCTGAACAAGGATGCTCAACAAAAGATAGAACGTTTGCTGGCTTATCGCAAACAAACCCAATTGGCAATGACATTGGGCTGCACCTGGGACCTACCCACTTACTACGTACCTAAGTCATCTAACTCTGATGCTAAGTGGCAGGCTGTGTTGCGTGGGTTCAGCCGTGACCTCGGCCTTGCCCATGCAGCACCTTCTGTACGACGGATGGGCGGCGGCGAAGTTGTCACCACCAGCACTGGCGCTACTTTCTTCTTGGCAACTTGTGATGCTGTTGTTGCCGCCGATGCAAGCGGCAGTTGCGATACCGCTGATGGGGGTGGCAATGGCCATGACGGTAATGGCAACAGTGAACTAAGAGAGGAGCAAACGGCTAGCAGTAGCCCCCCTTTGCTGAGCGCCACCGCCAAGTATTTGCCTGTGGATGCTGCACTACAGTTTTTCGAGACCTACGTGCAAGCCCTTGATCGCATGACTCTCCATTGGGAACAATCGTGGAAACAGCATGGCCTTCAACTGGAGGAAGTAGACATCACCCGTAAGCGGGAGTGGGCTTCTGCAAGAATGGACGTACTCCAAAAGACAAAAACCCAACTGGCTATCAAAAACCACAGCGTTCAATAATAATGGTTCTACTTGGCCGCCCAAGGGGCCAAGAAACAGCACCCACACTCATAGCAAGTGCACCATTAGTATATTAATTGCAGCCGCCGAAAAGGAAATGAAATGATGCAGAGCCAACCACCTTATGTGAGGTTACGTTACTGCCTGACCGACTGACCGTTTCTTCGGAAGCAACCGCAAAGCCAGTAGTTGCGGCCGCTCCTGACTAAGGAGAAGGCCCCCTTCCCCTAACCCACCAAAAGAAAATTTAAAGAATGTTTTCGCCAAGGCTTCGAAAACGAGGTAGAAGTGCGTCCACCTCTCCCCCTGCAAGACCACATGCTACCCCCGCCTCTCCCTCCTCTTCTTCTTGCTCTTCTGTGGAAGTAGCCTTCAGGCGGCACGCCTCCTCCTCTGGGGAAGGGATCCTCCCACTCCACCCGTTATCCAAAACCTCGCCAACCACACTTAACACCAAAGCACGTACCGGCAAAAAGAACCGGACGAAAACGGAACCTCCTCCTCTTCTCGGCAATAGCACAAAGGGAGGGAGCTTCCGCCTCCGCAAAAATGTTTCAATTGACCCCAGCTGCTTGGTAGAACCGCCAGCGCAACCTGGCGGCGATGCTCCCCTTCTCATCGCCGCTACACCACCGCCCAAGAGACCGCCTCTCACCATCTCACAACAACGGCAACAGCAACCTGCGCAGCAGCGGCCGAAGCAGAGTACCGTTCCCATGCCCCAGAGCCCGACTACACCTGTACTACTACCACCACTGTCACTACCCTCACAAACACCACCACAAACACCATCACCACTCTCTTCAAGAAAGGGGTTTGTGCGAGACACGTTGCCTGGCACCGTTCGACCTCATTCCATGGGCAACTTGCACAAGCTCAAATTCCAAGAAGTGCTGCATAGCGTAGCCACCAGCCCTCAGGTTGTTACCAATTCAGCTCAGTCGGTTTCTCTCTCTTCTGTAAGACAGGAGCAACAGCAAACATCTTCGCGTAAAGCTGCCACCAACAAGAAAAAGAAGAAGAAGAAGTCGGGCAGTAAGATTCTTCCCGCTGGCCAATACGCCATGCAACGCAATCCTACAACCGGTAAATAATGCTTCGCTTTATGTTGCTCTTACTTTACCATGTCACTGACCTTCATCTTCTTCTATTTTTTTTTCTTGTCTATCTTTACTACCCAATAGGCGATCTGTACTACGTATACTCACCATCACCACTTCTACCTCTTGCTTCTGATGCCTTCCAGGCGTCTAGCACAGAGCCAAGGGATGTCCCAAAAGACCGTCTGAGTTACAGTGGGATTTTGCAGAGTGCCACAAGCCAGTTTATTTCTGCTGAGGAAGGGATTGAGCCAATACCTTCGAATGCCAATGAGCTCTGCGAAGAGACTGCCCTACATCTGCCCTTAACTGAATCGTTTGCCTCGGTACTGACCTCCTATGCCCTTTCGGTCAACAGTTCCGAACCCGCATCTGCTCGCTCTTCCAAGAGAGGCAGCATTAAGAGGCAATCCTCGTCTTTCTTTTATGATGCTTGGTCCTCACCTTCGGAAAATACCTCTTCTTCGTCTGAAACTGACTCAGGTGAGCAGTTTTATGTTTATTTTTTGTTTATTTTTTACCCTTTTTTTTGTTCCTACCAACCCAAATGTAATACAAACCTAGATGAAGACTTCATGCTGGATCCATCGTGGGTTGTTGACGAAGACGAACTTGCCTTTCGCCGTGCGTGGGAAGAAAAGAGGAGAAAAAGGAAACACAAACAACAACACAAACACAAACAAGAACAGTCACGGAACGAACAAATGAAAGAGCAGCCACATTTTAAACCGTTAACGAAACCTAAAATAACAACAGAGCTTCAAGAGCAAGAAAAGGAAAGAGAAATTGAAAAAGAACGAGAACTACAACGCCTTTTGCGGTTGAGCGTAGGCCTAAAGCCAAAGCTTGACAAGCAAAAGACAGTCGAAGAGGAAAACAAAGCACAGCGTGGAAAGCATAGTGCCAGCAACGAAGTGAAAGTTGTGAATCCGTTGTATGCAAAAAACCTGCACAAGCGTGTTGCTTCTATGGACACTCATAACTCGCATTCGAGCGATGCGGATCTTGAGCACTCTTCTCGCTCCTCATCTTCTGACACACGGCACGTCAGGGTTTGTATTGAGGAGGTATCAAGAGGACGGTCCCGTACGCGAAATGAGATAGGAAAATATGGAAGTCTCAGAGAGCGAGGCTTTTCAACTGTAAAATGTGAGCCCGAGGAAGAACGAAGAATTGACAGGGAAGAATATAACGCACTCTTCAGTGCTAGTAGCCATGTAACAAGCCTAACACGAACGAACACTGGAAGAAGCCGAAGTTTATCTCCAGGGAGGAAGCGTGATAAGATTCCGAGGCAAGAAAATGAACAACAAAAGTGGGGAAAAAAGAAGAAGAAGAAGAAGAAGAACAGAACACCTCACGGTATACAGCACAAGAGTTACAACTACAAGGAACCAAGGAACAGTTGGAAGGAGGCTGCGACTTCACTTTGGCTCATAGAACACGAACCTCCCTTAGCTGGAGTTAAAACGCATGATGGAGTGTTTGTGGACCAACAAATTAATAGAGAATGGAAGGGAACGCGGAAAGAGAAGATACGGAAACAGGAATACGTGGAAAATGAGGAAGAAAAAATCAAGGAAGAAGAGGAGGAAGAAGAGGAAGAAAAAGAAGAGGAAGGGGAAGACGATTTTGTCAGTGCGGCCATTTTATTGAAGAAATACTTCCCCAGCAACTCACCGAGACAGCACCTTGTCAACAACAGTTCGGATGGAGTTGATGTAACGAAGAGGGACACTAAAAGTGACGCAGTAACAAAGCAAGACCACAGCTGTAGGAAAGAGGCGGACCAAGAGCTGTCCCTAGAAGTTAGTGGCAGAAGTGAAAGTGCTTGTATCTCAATAACTTGCTCTTCCGTCACAGTGGACCATTCCGGCAACCTTAATGAATACACAAACCACAGCAGAAACACCCAAAGTCTCTTTTCGGTAAGTTCAGCCCTTGCGCTTTCCTGGAGTAGCTAATTGAACCATTACTCACTTTTATCGATTATAGGAAACACTCACCCACGCACAAATAGAACTCGGGGCAGAGCAATTGGCAGACTGGCGACAAAAAGAACAACAGTGGCATAAAGAAAAAAAAGAGATGGAGGCCCGAATCAGTAAGATACGGCTAAAATACTTGGCGTTAAAAGAAAAGTGTAGGGAAATGAAAGACACCGACGACGACACCCGCCCAACAACAGTAGTCATGCAAGAAGATTGCACTGTGGTGATTAGCAATGGGCATTCAGAGAAAGAGCTCTCCAAGCCTGACTGCTCCCACTGTCAAGAAAAAGATGAGACAATCCAAAAACTGTTGGCTCTTTTCGCGGAGTTAAACTGCATCAATGCCAAGGCTCAGGAGCTTGTGCGAAACAAAGATAGTGAACATAGTTGTGAATAAAATCTGAATTCAGTGCCAATTAATTTTTTGTTGTTGTTGTTGCCTCGAACTCCCCGCCCTTTTATTCCTTGGCGGAATAATTTTTGTCGACGCCACAGGCAGCGGGGGGTCCTCCTCAACCAAAAAAAAAACATAAGAGGAGGGGCAAAAAATAAGAGGAGGAGGACGTCCTAATATTTGCTCACCCAAAACAAACCACCACCACCCCCACCACCCTTGTTGCCGCTGACGTACTTAGTGTCGTAGTTTTACGGTCATGGATATTACCGAAGGGGATCCCGAAGAGATTTTTGACATGCTGGACAAAATAGGAGAGGGGTAACTCCACACTACCGCCAAGAATGAGCTCCCTCTCCCTCTCTCTCTCCCTCTCCATTTGTACCATCAATCAACTTACATTCGGTACGAAAAGGTCTTATGGCATTGTGTGTAAATGCAAGAGGAAGTCAGACGGTAAGCTTTTTGCCATAAAGTTGATAGAATTAGAAGGAGAAGATGATACAGCCATTCGGAAGGAGATAGACATCCTCAAGGCCTGTGACTCAGACCTGGTAGTGAGGTATGGTGGTTGCTATAAAAAAGGCAGTACCTTGTTGGTGAGTATTACCGTCGTAATCCTTGAGGAGGCACGGCGCAGGACTTCCTCTTTTCGTCCTTCATTTGGTGGCTAACTTGGTGTTGCTGCTATGTCTTGCGTGTCAGATTGCCATGGAGTTTTGTGATGGCGGCTCCGTTCAGGACCTCTTGAGAATAGCAAAACTCAAGATGACCGAAGAGCAAATAGCCTGTATTTGCGGCCAAATCTTGGAAGGTCTTGTCTACCTCCACTCCCACCACATTATGCACAGAGACATAAAATCTGGCAACATATTGCTTACCCAAAGTGGCGCCGCTAAACTAGGTACCTGTATCGTCACCGTTTTAATGGCCTCTTCCTCTTCTCCTAGTCTTCTAGTGCAATATTGTTAACATGTCCTTCTTTGCCTGCACTACCATCTCTCTGTTACAGCTGACTTTGGTGTATCAGCGAGGCTGCAGAGCACTTTTCAGAAGCGGGCTACTGTTATTGGAAGTCCCTACTGGATGGCCCCTGAGTACGCCTTTCTTGGTGTTATTCTCTTTTTGTTCTGTTGTTATCTTATTTGTTGCTCCTTTCACATATTACAGAATCATAGCCAAATCAAACGAGGGATACGACTCACGGGCTGATATCTGGTCTCTTGGTATAACCGCCATTGAGATGGCAGATGGTGTACCTCCTAGATATGACATCCATTTTGCTAGGGTATGCCCTTTTATATCTCCCCTTACTTTCCTATTTCAATTTTTCAACATCTCTCTCTCTCTCTCTCTCTCTCTCTCTCTCTCTCTGGGATAAAACCCATTCCGCCTACCACAGGTTATCTTTATCATTCCTCAGCGAGAACCACCGACTTTCAAAGAGGAAGATAAATGGTCTAGCGAGTTTAGAGACTTCACAAGCAAGTGTTTGCAAAAGGATTGCACAAAAAGGCCAACAGCCAAAGAATTGTTGCAGGTAGGACCTTCATCACATCACAGGCAGTACTTGGGCTTTGTTATTAAGTTTATTAATATGTCTTTTTTTTTTTTTTTTTTTTTTTTTCATTGTCTTGCGACCGTTAGCACCCTTTTATCAAAAAAGGGCGTGGCAAAAACCAGCTTATTGCCAGTCTCGTGACGCAGGCTCTTCCTGTAATAGAGGAGCATCGGGCCATGGTCGCCGCCAAGGAAAGTGCCGAAGATGATGACGACTCCGGAACTATCGTAAAGCGCGTAAGCACTGTAGAAATAAGAGGCGGCGAAGGCTCCTCTGATACTCTAGTCACGAATGATAAAGCAGGCCCTAATCATATCAAAGGTAGGTTGCTGCCCTCCAGATGTGCATCTACTCCCGCGCACTCACACTCTCCCACCACTCTTTGTTCGTTATCTTCCCATTAGGCCTCGATCTAAGCAATGTGCAAACGTACATGTAACTAACTAACTTTAAAATGGATGGTGATGCTGGGGATGGAGGGTGGTGGAAACATAAAACAAAAGAAAAAACCTACGGCAGAACCAACGTTGTGTTTTTTGTAACATTTTGGAGGCCTAGTGGTGGCAGTGTTGCTGCAGCTGTGGCTGGTTGCCTGAGTTGTATGAGAAGAAAAAAAAATGTGTCGCAGCAGCAGCAGCAGCAGCAGCAGCAGGCATTCGTTCCGTTGCGCACCGAAAAAGGCGGGGCCTCAATGGGTGAACCCTCAGCCAAGGGGGGGGTCTCCGCTGCTTGCTGGGCAGGCAGCTGTCGGACAGGCCAGGTTGTTATCCGTTGCCGCTGCTCCTTCACCACCCTGGAAACCCGAGGCAGGCATCGGCAAAGAAGAAAAACAATCAACCAACCGCCAGGACCCCCGCCCAAAGAAGCAACACCTGTCCTTGAAACGCTTGGTGGAACCGCCCTCTTGTCTCTTCCCTCCCATACCTCAACACTTGCATTGCTTCGTAGCTAAGCCCCGCTAATCCGCTGGGGAGAGGAGCGGCGTCCACCCAAGAAGAGACTCTTTGGCTCTATCTCCGCCAAGCAGTCCTCATCTTCCCCATCTTTTAAATAATTGTGAGCTAAACAGAGCACCACCAGAGAAGCATCAAATGAGAAACGAAAGTAGCACTTGGGCAGCGTTGGAGGCTTGCCCTGCAGCCAATGGAGTAGACACCAGAAGTGGTTCCCTCTATCTCCATCCTACCGACGCTATGCTACTGCAGTGCACGACGACACCCCAACCCCAACCCCAACCCCAACCTCAACCTCAATCTCAACCTCAACCCCAGCCACAGCAACTACTAATGGCCGGCAGCACATTTACAAGAAGGCTGGACGGCAACATCCCTGAACAACAGGCCAACCACAACTCCGGAGGTTCTCTTGCCGCAGCAGCTGGCTCCTCCCCTTTCTCTCCTCCCTTCCACTCCTCTTCGCAAGAGACAAGCGTTGGCAGCTCACAAGAAAACAAGAGGGCATGCGATCTTTGCGACAAGTGGCTAGAAGAAAGGTCGTTGGGACGACCAGCCTATGACTTTCACTCGGTACTCCCACTTAAGTGCGGGGAGTGCTCCAAGGCACGTATTTTCCAGGGTTGGTTGCTGGAGGTCATTGTACCTTCCCCGCCCGCCCGCCCTCTTGCCGTACTTTTTTTAAAACATATTTATGCTAACTTTAACCTGGACATTTGTATTCCTTACATGTCACAAACCGTCCGGTCGCACACTAGAAAGGCTATGGAGGCGTGTCCTACGTGGTAGAATCGGAATGTCAGCAGGGAGAGACAGTGCGAGGCAAGAGTTTGCAATATCGTTCGTTGCCACATCCTGTCTATCGGCCGTGCAACCTCAAAGCTTCCCCCTCTCAGTACTTGACGGACCGGTTTGCACAGGTGATAAAGGATGGACCGGCTGTCCTCACTTCAATGAGCGGGGAGGTCCACACTGTCAATGAAGTGAGAACTTATCTGCTACGCCGAGCAGCCAGAAAGCATCTCTACGAAACCATTCAGGTAGTAACTGGCCTAGCTGAGATTCGCAGCCAAATCAACGACAAACGTGAAATATTTTTGCATTACAAATACCACTCGGAGCTGGTGATCGTTCCTTGCTTCTCCCCTCACACCCCTCCACAGTGTAGCCCTATGGTTGCGGAGTCTGTCATGGAGGACACCGACGCCTATTTGCGCCAATGCATCGAGGAAAGCGACATTCAGATTGCTCTGCTGATCCGGAAAGGAACAAATAAGCCCTATGGCTACACTTGGAACTGCCGGCTCGAATTGTACGTGACTTCCAAACGTCTTTGGGAGTCGCTCACCCCTCAAAGGCGAAACGAACTCAAGTATCTCCAGGAGTGTATTGAAAGCACAATGCTTATGTACTTTAAACGCTGGAATCGTTCGATAGATTGCAGCCCCTCTGCCCCCGAATGCCCGAAACATCAACAACCACAACAAGAGGCTTCTCCTCTCGGTAAAAGCAAGAAACAATATCGGCTGTGCATGGTTGGCATGAGCGACATATTCCGCATAGAGCTGATTCCTGTGACCACAACGGTATTTGCCACAACATCACTTCCCACAGAGGAAGCGTTGCTAGACGCCGAAGCAAAACTTAAGGAGATTATTGTTGACAATGATGATGCTCCTGTAACTGCCCAAGAGATGCGGTGCGTTTTCTTTCCTCCCGGCCTTCCCTTTCACCCCTTTCTCCTTTTTTCCTTCCTATTCCTCTCATCGCGCTGCACGTGTTGCTGACTGGCATTGCATTTTAGACCCAAATCTTCTTTATTAAGGGAACAAACCCGAGTGCGCAAATATACAAAAACGGAGTGGCACTTCCCTGTAGATAACATACCCAAAAATTTCAACAAGAAGCTTCACCATGCAAACCTCACTGCGTCTACTAGCAACGAGCACGCAGTGCCCTTGGGCCCTCCTGTTGGTGTTACTACGTATAACGACTTTTTTAGCGAGGAAGAGCTGAACGCAATCGAGGTACGGGCAACCACACTTTCCTCACCCTAGCTTTTATTTTTTTTGTCGTTTGTTTTTTTGTTTCTCAAATATTTGGCAGATGGAAGCCGATGTGACCGACTCGGATGCCAAAGATGGCAAATATGCAAGCATGCCCAATACCCACCAATCTACCCATAAAGGCAAAGCCAATCGCCTCTGTCGCACCAAGTTTTTCTTTGCTGCACGCTACCTGTGGACCAAAGAGCAAATGGAACAGCCAGATTCTCACGTCAGTGAAGGTGTAAATAATCTATGAGATCCAAGTGTTGTCCCACATTGTTAACAATTGTTTCCTGTTTATGATGCAGGCATTAGAGCTGATGTTGCTGCTCCTCCCACTTGGATGAAAAACCTGGTAGAGAAGCCTCTCACAGAGGCTGCTCTGATCCCCGAAAATTGGGTAAATGAATACGCAATGAACATTTACCATGATGGAACAGAAGGCCTTGGGCAACACTACGATGACAAGAAAAGGTTTGTGGGATATATTGCTTACGCTAAGTGGAAAAAACCCCGCACATACAACTGACCCTAGGCCGTTTTGATGCCATAGATTCCAGCGCCCAATTTACTCCTTACGGCTGTTCTCCTCTTCTCGTCTTGCCTTTGGTAGCAAAGATTTTTCTATGACCAACTCGCTGTTTTTTATCCCAATGCCACGAGGCTGCATCACAATTCTTGAAAAGGATAGCTACGCAGCAGATGGAGTAAAGCACTGCATTAGACCTGTAGACATGGGTATGCGCCCTTCCTTTGCCCCTGTTGTTTGGTTTCCTTTTTGCTTAAGATGTCGGTCAATCATAGGAGGAAAATGTGGTGTCGTTATCCTTCGGCAAATTCACACCGACTTATTCAAAGAAGCTAAGGAACGAGAGCTACGTCAATGGTTTAGTCGGTGGTTTAAATATCTTGTGGACACCGAGGGGCTCTGGAGTTGCATGCGCAGCCCAGAAGCAATTCAGTTGACAACCAATAGTGTTATCGAAGCTTTCCTTCGAGAGGAGATTACAGAGCGTTCCTTAGCTAATCTTAACGAGTGTGATCTGAAGATGCTAGGATTCACGAAGATGGGGCCTCGTAAAATTGTTTTGGCTGCTATTCATAAGCTCAAAGGTTTGTAAAGGAATTCTTTTATTAGGAGCCTTGCTGTCCTCAGTACACCAACTTTGCGCGTTTCTCAGAGCAACTCACAGGGGTGCCTTTACCCGTCCACATGCCATGCAACTGCGCCTGTTCTGATTCGTTAGATCAGAGACACCAAGCGGCAATAATCGCCCCAGTGGAGGTGGATAGACGCAGGCAGCAATCGCGCGGGAATTCCATACTGTCCCATCAACTTTTACAAGACACCGAGGAAGTTTTGGAGTCAGGACATGCATCTCAACCTCCTTCATTCGATTCTTCTCCTTCACCTTCCTCTTCCTCTTCCTCTTCTTCCTCTGCTTCTACGTCTTTGCAGCAAGCAACCCTTTTCTCACCGACGACTCCTCCGGGCAACAAGCGACGAGATTTGCGAAAGAGTGCTCGGAGACGTTCGGGAGCCTCCGAAAAGAGCGCCACAAAAATCGTATACTCCTTTCCTTCTCCATTTTCCTCAACCACCGGCTTTCCTCTTCCGACATCATCTTCCGGTGTAACTGTGACACCTTCCTCATGTTCAAAAGAGCATGAGGCAAAGCTCTTAACACCACCCATAAAACAGGCCACTCCCAAAGAACTTGATTCGGCCCATCAATACTCAAGCACGTCCTTTTCTTCAACAGTTCCGTCGTCTATCACCAATCTAATGCTGCCTGCCTTTTCTGCTTTTCCGTCCCGAAGTTCCTCTTCTTCAGCCTCCAATATTCCACTTAAAGAGAATGATTTGCGCTCATTGCCTTCGTTGCCTGGTGCCCCTTCAGTTTACTCAACTTATCGGAATAGCAGTGGCAGCAGCTCAGTTCCCTCTCCTTTGGCCAAGTCATTGCCCTCAACTCAACGCACACCTCTGGCCACGCTTCAATATGCAAACAGCGCTACCAGTGCTCCGACCCACCACACACAAACTCCCTCTACGTCAACTTCCATAGCAAGCCACCAGCCACCTACTCTTCCTCCTCCTACCTCAAGCCACCCCCTTCACCGTGGTCCCATCAGTCACTCCCATTCCCACCTCCAACATCATCCCTCTTCTTATGCGCATGCCTCTCCTATTGGTCCTGTCCATGCTGTTTCCTCTGAGGGTCCTACTTCCTGGTCTTCTTCTTTCTCAACAATCCCATATGCCTCTACAAGCCCACAAGGGAGCTTATTTCCCTTACCCTATCCCCCTCGATCCTCATTTGCTTCTTCTCCCCTACCATTCCCCCCAATGTCTTTACCCCCCTCCCCAGCTCTTTATTCTTCCTTCCAACCTCCATCATCACATGCCTACCCCTCTGCTCCTGTATCCCTTAACACCTCTGGGCATCACCCGAATCAGCAACGCAAACGACAGAAACTTTAAATCGTTTGGCTGTTATTTTAAATGGAGTGCTTTTGGGATGGGTGTAGTATGCGCCACACATTTTTGCTGCGCTACTATTCTACCGTTAAAAAAAAGGAAGGTTAATCATTAAAAATGAATGAATAAATGACGCTTCATATCACGAGCCCAAAAATGAGGGCAGCCAGCAGCAACAACAGTAACAAGAGCTCCCCCTTCTATTTTCGTAACGTCCTCCCTACTCCCCAAAACCCTGGGGGTACTGCAACAACAACACAAGTGGATAGAAGAAACCCAGTCCAAGGTTTGTTCGTTGGTGCCCACCACTTATGGCTGACAGAGAGGAAGTAAAGGCCGTCAGCGAATCTGACTCGGAGGATGTAGGAGCAAGCCCTCAGGGCCAACTGGTTCGAAAATCAAAGAAAATACTCCCAAATTCGCGTACGCAGCCTCTCTTTAGTGTTCTCCCTCTTCCTTCATCTCTCCTCTTCACTTCAACAGAACATGTAACCTTTTCTAGCAGAGTCATTGCGTACACTCTCCCCCGTGGTTGCGCGCAAAAAGAAGAAAGACGTGTTACGTCACCTCTTCCACTCTACGGAACAGCCTACCCGTGAGTTCTCTCTCTCTCTCTCTCTCTCTCTCTCTCTCTCGCGCGCGCGCGCGCGCATCTCTTTTTACTTCCCCACCTTCTTCTTTGTTGTGTCTCTAATATTGATTGTGGTATTTAGCTCCAAAGGTGGAGGCCACTTCGCAGTGGCGTTCAACAAGAACTGAGAGTTCTCGTCCACCTTCGCTTGTGCGGACGTTAAATGAGGTGGCCGCTCAAATAGAAGGAGGCAGAATATTATATGAACAAGATAGACGGTTGCAAGGGGGGAGGTCCGGCAGCAGCCCTCCTCCGGCTACCATCGCTGTTCGTCGCTATCACAAAAGAAGTGGCTCGATGGACCACACCCAAAACAACATGGGGTTAAATGGAAGGCACAAACATGTGGCTAGTGCCCCGGTTGTGGAAGAGAGACCACACGCAGTCCCGGTACGAGGAAATATGGGACGACCGCTACCTGTGCCAATGCAACCCAGACCCGAGGGTCCCATTGCTCCTCCCTCTCGCCAACAATCTGTTGCTTTTGAAGACCCCTCTGGTTTGAGCCGTGCTCTTGAATGTGGTCTCGAGCACAGCCCTCTCTTCAGCCAGTTGGCCAAGTATAGTCAGCTACAGCAGGAACAACTGGAACCGGAAGAAAGCGAAGAAGATGGTCATGACAACGGGGAGGATGAGGATGAAGAAGAAGAAGAAGAAGAAGAAGAAGAAGAAGAAGAACAAGAAGAGGAAGACGCAGATGACGAAAGTAACGAAGCAGACGGGTTTAAAACTGCAATACATTTGGAAACGGACAAAATCCAATCAAGCAAGGAATCGGGTATTACGAAGACTACGCTGATCAAACCCTCTGCCGCTGCCCTGCAAGGTTAGTCTATTTGGCAATTAGAAAGCAGGTCTTTTTACTCACCTTACATACTTGCCAAATCCAGTCGTGATTGCCCATAACGGAACATCTGGTAGTCCTCCCGGTTGTGTGGTGAAAGCCTCCTCCCCAACAAGCAGCCAAAGGACTTTGCGAAAAGGAAACAAGAAAGTCCCTCCAACCCCGCTTAAAGCTCGACCTGTGGACCCTCCAGCACCTCCTTCCCTCACCGACGAAATGCAAGGACAGGGTGGCCATCTGCCTATTACCAACTCTCCACACGGTGGTGGTTCCGTAGGGGTTTGTTGCTACAACACCATATCTCATTTATTGTTTTGCATAACCCTATGCCTCTCTTTCGCTACAATAGAAACCAATTCCACCTCCTCGCCGAAGAACTAATCTCGTGATGGACGCAATCAATGCTGCAAGCCACGAATTTGACAGCAAGCGAAGCGCCCTTAAACATGCCATTCCATCTCCCACTGGTTTGCCCTCCCTTGCTCTCCTCTACTCTTTTGCTGGGAAAATGAAGCGCCCTATCGTAGTATTCACCTAATCTTTAACTTTCTGTCCTCCTTTTACATTCCGCAGGGGTTCGGCCAGATGCTCCCCCTGCTCCCCCTTCCTTGACAGAAACGAACGACTTTGCTTCTTCTTCCCCTTCCTCCTCTTTTGCTGCTGCCTCTTCTATACCTTCATCTTCACCACACGTTCCTCCGCCGCCACCTACAGTGTGGACACAACCAAATGGTTCTTTGTCCACCACTTCATCATCGTACCCACCACGTCTACCCGGGGCACCTCTGTCCCCCGAAGATGAGAGAAGGATAGAAAAAGCTAACAGGCATCGTGGCTTAGTGCTTCATACCCCCGAGTCATGGAGTCAGCAACCGAGAAAGGCAAGAGGGACCACTGGGGTCGATTTTGATGCCATAAACAATCGTCGCTTGTTTTGGCAAAACATGTCAGCCATGAATTCTGAGGCGAACGGCGGCACAACCACACAAGCGGCCGCCAACGATAGTTGTTGATGGTTGGCTCAAAAAACGAGTTTTTGCAGTGCTGCCAGCCAGCTCCTATCCTCAGCGTTATGATAAGATGACGGAAATACCTTGCATCTGCCAACTGGCCCCTTCTCCACCATTATGCCTTTTTTACTTTGTAAAGTGTACAGTTTCACTGTAAAGGAAAAGAACAGAACGAACAGAAGAGAAAACAAAAGTGTTTGGAGGGTTGGTTGGTTAAATGCCTGGAGAGGAGAGGAAGGGGAAAGGAAGCTTCCGGTGATGGTGGTTTGGGGGGGGGAGCATGCTCCCGCATTTTGCAATCAAAATTTTTATTGTAATATAGCCCTAACCCCCTGACCTGAAAAACTCTCTCCCCTAATTTGGCGCAAGAAGAAAAAGAAAGGGGCATTAAGCCAGAAGGAAGGAGGGAGGCGTAACGAAGGGAAGTGGCTGCTTGTCGTGCTACGGGGCCTGGGTTGGAGGTAGTTCGTTGCTGGTTTATGGACACAAGCACTACTGCGGTGTGAGGACCAACCCAGCAGGCAAGCCAGCTACTCAACCAAGTACACAATTACAGGGCTCAGCAAACAACATGGCGGAGGCCACGCTATTGCAAGGCAAAGCTCAAGTGGGTGATCAAGCAAAAGACTCGCAGGAGGAGGGGGAAGAGCATGCAGCTGCAACACAGCAGCTAACAGAGGACTGGCTTAGCAATTTTGATCACGCCTTGCTGGAGGCCGAGAAACGGAGACAAAACCTCATGAAAGGGAGCGGTTGCGAGGAAGAGGAGGACGCTTTGCAGCACTATGCTGACAAGGAGCAGGAGAAAGAAGGTCCGTTCAACGGTCTCGAGTATGCCCCCACCAAGAAAGATACTTTTTACCTCAAGGTACAACAAGCACTTCCTCTACCCTTTTGTTCTCTTTCCTCCTCCTCTTCCTCCTCCTCCTCCTTCTCCTCCTCCTCCTCTTCTTCTTCTTCTTCTTCTTCTTCTTCTTCTTCTTCTCCTTGTTCTTGTTCTTGTTCTTCTTCTTGTTCTTCTTCTTCTTCTTCTTCTTCTTCTTCTTCTTCTTCTTGTTCCTGTTCTTGTTCTGGTTCTTCTTGTTCTTCTTCTGGTTCTTCTGGTTCTTCTTCTTGTTCTTCTTGTTCTTCTTCTCCTCTTCCTCCTCTCTTGCGATATATGTTTTTTTGTTTAACAGCGACGGGTGACCTGGCAGGTTCTACCAAAGAACTTCCTGGAGAAGCAATTGCAAAAGTACAAAGAAGCGTTGGAAGTGGAAAAAGAGACATCGAAACTTCGCCTGGAAGAAAAGTTGCAACTGGAGGAGGAGCTCATCGAGGCCAAACTTCAATTAGAAGATGAGCGCCGGAAGGTTGCAGCACTGAGAAGCGAGAAGGAGGCTCTGGAGGACTATGTAGTTGTACTGGCCGATGAAATGGAGAGAGAAACTTCACAAATGATGACCATGAAAGAACAGTTCGTGGAAGAGTTTGGAGATGAGGCTGTCTACGCCAGCGGCAGCAGCCACAGCAAGGGGGAGGGTGCAGCGGGGGGCGGCTATACGGGAGGAGGAGGCGGGACATGTGGTGGTGGAGATGAAGGAAAAAGAGGGGGAGGGGAAGCGGGGAACGAGATGCCCGCAGCTGCGGCGGTACGAGGACGATTTCGGCGAAGGAGGAACTCTTCCTTTCTACGTAGCAAGCTGGAGGAGGATGGCAAAGAGAGAGAAGTTCTTATTGGTTTATTGCAAGAGCATGTCATGAAAGTGAAAGAGTACGGAAAAGAGCAGCAACAGGAACTTTACGAGATTACCGCTATTGTAAATAACATCGCTGGCGAGGTGGACAAACTCAAAGATTGGCAGCAGGAAATGATGGCAGGGCAGCGGCTGATGCTCCAACAACAGCGGCAGTTGCTTCAATTGTGCTTTCAACAAGAGGATGGGCGGAGAGAGCTACAGTGCGAAGAAGATGATGATTACGAAATGCCACGATCGAGTCACCAAACTGTGGGTGGCAGAGAAGGCCGATCGGGCACCCTCCTGCCTAAACCAATATATAGGGTTGGCTCCTCTTCATATGACACCCCCTATCACTATGGCCTTGCGCGGGTAGCTGCTTATGCAAGCAACTCCTCGCAAGAAGAAGCAGAGCGGGGGAACCTTGTACAAAATCTCAATTCCCTACTCTTCTCTTCTCCTTCATCCTCCGACCTCAGACGAAGATCTACACTGGAGTTTTTAGAGCGAGCCTCTAAAGTGGAAGAAGCGACCTTGCCCTATTTCTCTCCCAATCGGCAAGCCACGACTTTCCCAGCCACTGCTGGCCTTCTTCAAGGAGAGCACCCACCGAAAAGCAGGAGCCCAGGCAAGAGTGGTGCACCTTCCACAGCTCTTACATCGGGTAAAGGTAAATCCTTGCACAGCCACATTAGAGAAGCCTTTGCTGAGCGGCGGCTCTCCTTGTTGCACAATTTTCGGAGTGAGGGCAGCGAGAACTGCACAGAGGCTGGATTGCGTCGCTCTTCTTCTTCTTGTTCTTCTTATTCTTCTTCTTCTTTTTCTTCTTCTTCTTCTTCCTCTTCTCCCTCTTCCTCTTCTTCCTCTTCTTCTTCCTCTTCGCTGTCCATGAACATAGCAGACCTGTAGTAGGCCTACGAGAGGGCCTCCCGTAAATAAACCTCCGCAAGTAATTTTTTCGAATTTCCAATAAAAAAAAAAAGTCCTCATCGTGTCGACACAGGAGCAAAGAAGAAAGAGCAGAGAGAGAGAGAGAGAGAGAGAGAGAGAGAGAGAGAGCAGAAGAATGGAGACAAACGGCCAACCACAAGAAAGCTCTCCGCAGAAGCACGAGGAGGACGTGGTAGGCTCGTTTTGGGCATGCTACACAACGCCTGGAGGCGCCAGCTACTACTATAACTACAGGAGTCGCGAATCAACTTGGCAGCAACCCGTTGGGGTTGTGATTCACGCCAAGCCAGCAAGGCCAGGGCCACCTATTGCTTGGTTAGTATGGAAGGCACCGCTCCCTCACCTGCCCCACGTTAGCTGAACAAATCTAATCTAAGGTGAGTGGTGGCACTGTGCAGGAAACGGTTGGGTCAAACGGAATGGAAAGTGGTACTCTCAGACAGCGGCGAAGAATATTTCTACAACAACGACACTAAAAAGTCAAGTTGGGTGCTGCCGCCAGAAGTCCAAGCTCAATTCCTTCCTTCAGACTTACACCCACCAACCGCGGCACGTCAACCCACACGTTATTCTTCTACCAAAAGCGTGTCAGCCTCCGGCCTTCATCCTTCAGCGCAGCCAAGCGAAGCCCACTGCCTGTCACCCTCACTGCAAAGCTCACTTGCCTCCTCCTTCTCCTCCTCCTCGCCCCCTTCCTCTTCTGCAACACAAACTGCTTATGCGATAGAAGGTGGAGGCTCTGTCTTGGCCTCCGTAAAAAGAAAGCTTGGAGAAGAGCCTAATGCAGAAGAAGCATCAAGTCCATCTTTCGAGATTCAGTCCGATGGTGGCCCTTCGCTGGAAGCAGCCTACAGGGAGAACGAGAGTGATTCAACTGGGCAGCATGCAGAAGATATGGAACGAGACTACCAGCAACGTGTTGCAACTTTCACGGTACGCGGTTTCTTTTCCGCACACATTTTTCTTTATCTTTGCTTGCTTACTTGTCTGCTATGCTTGTTTGGTTCATCATGTTCGTTACCCTTTGCCCTGACCTTTTTATGCCATACCGCAGCAATTGTTGCGAGAACAAAACCTCACCCCATTCTCTTCTTGGGATAAAGAGCTTCCTAAACTCTGTTTCGATCCACGGTTCAAAGGTAGCATTTGCACAGCCCCCAGAAGCCCTGCTGTTCTAATATTTCGCACTTACATTGTCAATCTCCAGTGCTACCCAAGCATTCTGATAGGAGAGCTATATTTGAAAACTATGTAAAGAATATTAAACATGAAGAACGATCAGCCAAAAGACAACGGATTGAGGTTTGTGGTGTCCTGGTCTCTCCTGTGTTTTTGTGGTTATTTGCTTGTTCTTTAGTAGTTTTGTTTTGTTTATTTTTCTTGGGTTCTTGAATTGCTGACTTGGACGTCTCCATCTTTAAAGACTGGAAAACAGCAATTCCAGGGCTTATTAGAAGAGCACATTTCACTCCTTAAGGAGGGCATATCTTTTGAACAATTTTGTAGAGAGGTGGGGGAACAGAACGCCACTCTGCCTTTGGCAAAACGAAAAAAAATGTTCAATGCTAAAATTGCTTATCTTCAAGCAAAGAAAGAGGAAGGTGAGCGACGAAAACCCCACAAAATAACAGTTCTAATAATTCTTTCTTTTGCTAAAGAAAAACGAGTACAACAAGAGACTACCAGGACCGATTTTATCAATATGTTAAAAGGGTGCTCTTTCATAGAATCGTGGTCTAGTTGGAATGACGTGAAAGAAAGGCTTCGTGGCGATTCTAGATATGAGGCTGTTCGCTCATCAAGGGAACGAGAAGAATTGTTCCTACAGTATATTCGAAGCATTTCAAAGGATTACGAAAAGAAAGAACGAAAACAAAGGTATTTCTGTCAGTAATACCCACAGTGGTTTCTGATTGTTAATGGCATTCTCAGGGAGGAAGCAAGTAAGAGGGAACGGGAGCGACAGGTACAACGACGACGTGACCAGGAACTCAGAGAAATTAACAGCAGAAAAGCCGAATTTACCAAGGAAGAAGCCATTGCCCGTTTCCAAACCTTGTTGTCAGAGCGAGTACGAGACTACAATGTGCGTAAGAAATTAATTAACGGATTTATTATGGATGCGTGCTTTGATGTGTGCACTGACCATCCAGTCTTTCTACCACACGTGCAGGCAAGCTGGAGAAAAAGCAGGTCTACTCTGGAATCTGATTCTAGATTTTCCCATTCATTGCTCTCTTTGCCGGAAAAAGAACAATTGTTCCGGGCACACACTGCTAGCCTATTAGAAGTAGGCGCCGCGCCTTTTTTTCTCTTCTTCTTCCTCTTCCTCTAAATCTACCTGCATTTCCCTCAACATAAAGTTGCTTGCTCACTTTCCACATCTTGTAAGAACATATACAGTGACTTTGATAAACTGTTGATAGAGATGGACCTGATTAACTTCACAACCAAATGGGAAGAAGCTGTACCACTCTTAGAAAAGGATGCTCGATTCAAGCGTGTGCCCTCTGACGAGACCAGACAGCGGCGATTTGCACAGCACTGTAACGTTCTCCATAGCACTGCCAGGAAAGAATTTTTGGTAAATATCACGTGTACTGCATCGTCATATCAATTCTCATCTCCTCTCTCCACCCAGCAATTACTTTCAGAAACGAAATCTATCACATCAGACACTTCAACCCATGGACCGAAATATGAAGCGCTTATTTCACAAATCAGGGTATGAATCTCCTCAAACTCAGTCCTTTTTGATACGACGTTGACCTTTATCTCCCCTTGTAGAGTGACAAACGGTACAAGCAAATGGAGTGCAGCCCGGAAGAAAGACAGCAGCTGTTGGTAAGTGTCATTTTTTCCGTAGCTTACTTGCGATACTCACTCATGGTATTACCATACCAGCATGCATACCTTTCAAGGCTTACGCAACATTAGAAAACCAAACATTGGATTCAGAACCTGCACAAAAACTGACCCTTTGTTTACTCATTTTTTTTTAAGTTTTAGTTCCATGAAAAAAATGTGTGGGTTAGGGTGTTAGGTTCGTGTTTTCTCGCTGAGGGGTCATGTGTGTTTAATCAGGCGTTTCCCGCCATTTTTGAACGCCTTCAAAGTTTTTTTTGAATCACTACAACCACCGCAGAGAGAGAGAGAGAGAGAGAGAGAGAGAGAGAGAGAGAGGATGAGTTTGGCTGTGGTGCAGAGCTTGCCAGAGGTGGTGAGCATGGCAAGAGAATATGCTTTATTGGGCAAGTATGAGGCCTCCGTTCACATGTACGAAGGAGCACTGAAACTGATCTCCAAGTAAGTAGCAAGCAAAAAAAAAAGCAAACAAGGGAGGAGGGGACGGGAGGGAGGACGGAGAGGCTTTACGGGTAGTATCCTGCTGAGTGGGGTACCCTTACAACGCAAGTTTGTAGGCCAGCGATGGTGGGCTCTTCTAACTTTTCTTCTTGATGATCCAGTTTTTTGGTGACAGTACAAGAGGCCCAGCAAAAGCGGAGGTGGAACAAAGCTAGCGAGAGACTTACGAGCGAATACCTAACCATCAAGGAATTGCAACAAGAAATGGAGGCCTTCCCTGCTTTCAGTCCACCTTTTGTGGAACGTGCAGAACGAAGAAGAAAGAGCACAACCTCCACATCTTCGTCAGTTTCCGCCGCTCAGCGAGATAAGTTGCAGCACTCTTATAAACGCAGGAGAGAAAAAGAAAACCAACAACCCTCCTCTTCATTGAACCTTTCCGCTTCCGCCTCTTTTTCCTCTACTTCCTCTTCAATAAACAGCAATAGTAGGGGATGCTCAAAAGCCAACGTAACAAAACAACAAGGCAGTGAACGGACAGGCTCCCATCGAAAGGCTACCTTGACCAAAGCAGACAGCAGAAAGTCGAGAACTAGTACCTCGTCAACGTCATCGTCACGCAACGCCTCTTCGCACCGCCGCTCTCAGACTCGGCGGCCTCGTAGGTCCGACCTCCTCAACGGCATCAACAGCAGCCACAACGAAGAGGCCACCGACTTAGATGGCAGCGAGCAGCCTGACTTGTACCATTTTTCCCATTTGCCACAGATTGGTGGCTCTTCCGCTGCTCGCCTGCTCCTCTTCAGTTGAAGAAGGAAGCCAAGGCTACCCCTCTGATAATGACCATTCAAAGGATGACCAGCAAGAAAAGTGTGGTTCAGAGGTTCCCGTCGAAAAATGTCCGTTCCAAGGCTATGATACGGACCTGGTACAATCTTTGACTAGAGATATTTTGGAAACCAATCCTGGTGTACATTGGGACGACATTGCTGGTTGGTCTTCATGTCTTCTTTCTTTCTTGCTTTCTCTTTCTTTCTCTTTCTTTCTGTCTCTATTCTCTTTCTCTATTTCTTTTCCTCCTCGTTAATGACCCTTGCTTGCTTGCAAATGGACGGGGATGCACCAATATGATACAGATTTGAGAGAGGCCAAGCAGCTATTGCAGGAGGCAGTGGTTCTTCCAATGTTAATGCCCGAGTATTTCCAGGGTATACGAAGGCCTTGGAAGGGTATCTTGATGTTTGGGCCACCAGGTACTGGTAAGACACTGCTTGCAAAGGCGGTCGCCACCGAATGTGGCACTACCTTTTTCAACGTATCGTCCACTACCCTTACATCTAAATATCGCGGAGAGTCAGAACGCCTTGTCCGGGTAACTCGTTTCTTCCAACTTTACTTCATTGATTTTGTTTTCCTCTTCTTCTGCTTGTTCTCTGGCTTTTGTCTTCGCATCTTATTAGTATTAATATTGAACAGTTATTGTTTGAAATGGCGAGGTATTATGCTCCTTCCACCATCTTTATTGACGAGATAGATTCTATTTGCACTAGACGAGGCCAGGATGGCGAACATGAAGCTAGCAGAAGGTATGTTGCTCTACAGTCGCTCTGCGAAGGGGATTGATAGGATGGTACTTGTGGTATTGACGCAGCCAACTGATCTTCTTATCGTCTTCTGTTAGGGTTAAGTCCGAACTTTTGGTACAAATGGATGGTGTGAATGCGTCTTCTGTGGACGCCAACGGCAACCCAACCAATAAGATGGTCATTGTGTTGGCTGCTACAAACTTTCCTTGGGATCTGGACGAAGCCTTGCGTAGACGACTAGAAAAGCGAATATGTGCGTACTAATCATCACACATTCCAACGTTCTTGCAATGCTCCAACTTCACAACTCACGTGCAACAACAGATATACCATTGCCAAGTGCAGAGGGAAGGCGACAACTCTTTGATATTAATCTAAGAGGCATCGAGCTGGGTACAGACGTCAACTTGGAAGAACTGGCCATCAAAGCAGATGGCTATAGTGGTGCTGACATCACAAACGTACATACATTGCTTGCACACACATAACAACCAAGAAGGCATGACGCTCACTAGTAACTCCCCAAATATGTAAATGCACAGGTTTGCCGAGATGCCAGCTTGATGTCTCTCCGCAAGAGAGTGAAAGGACTTACAGCCGAGGAAATCAAAGAGCTGAACCTTGAACAAGTCAAACTGCCGGTCACTCAAGCCGACTTTTTAGAGGCTTTTGGCAAGGTGCAAAGTTCCGTCGGCGCTGCTGACCTTCAAAACTACCAAAACTGGATGAAGGAATTCGGCTCTGCTTGATGGCCACCCCCTCTCAATTTGGCAATAGTGTTCGGGAGCTGTTCACTGCAGTTATGTTACCCATAAGATCCCTGTGCACACCCTTATTGCCTTTTTTTTTTTTCGTTGTAGTGTTGGCTGCTGCTGCTGCTGCTTCTCCAGCACTGCTTGGCCCTTTTTTTTTTTTCTTCTGGGAAGAAAAGTTGATCGGCTTGATCTCAATGCAAGTGCATTATGGGAGAGTACTTTTCCGATAAATAGTTTTTTGGTTTTTTTGGCCCCTTCCCCCCACCACACCACACCCCACCACACCAAAAAAAAAACTAAAGTGAAAAAAGGCCTTGGGAGGAACAAGAAACACACAAGCCCCCCAACACTTTTTGTCCCCCTCTTTTACCCCACTTCACAACACTTGTTGCCAAGCACAACTCCTCCAGCAAGGAATTTTCTGGAATGAGCACCCCCGCAAGGCGAAGATTGATGCGTGATTTCAAGAGGCTTCAAGAAGACCCTCCTTCTGGCATTAGCGGAGCTCCTTGTGATAACAACATAATGGTGTGGCATGCTGTCATCTTTGGGTGAGTAAGAAGGTCGGCGTGTTATTCGTTGGCGTTTCTCACTTTTAATGTGTGTTCATAAAATAGGCCAGACGACACACCATGGGAAGGTGGTACTTTTAAATTGAAACTGCAGTTCGAAGAGGAGTATCCCAACAAACCTCCCAAGGTCACCTTCTTATCCAAGATGTTTCACCCAAATGTGTATGCAGACGGATCTATCTGTTTGGATATTCTGCAAAATCAGTGGAGCCCCATCTACGACATCGCGGCTATACTTACTTCCATCCAGGTTGGTTTGAGTTGTTTGTGTTGTTTGTTTGGTGTGCTTTCCATTGTGTTGGCTCTTCCGCTTTAACGTTTTCTGACGTGGAATCTAACCACCACCGCCGCCAGTCTTTGTTATGTGACCCAAATCCCAATTCACCAGCTAATGGAGAGGCCGCCCGACTTTTTCAAGAAAACAAACGGGAGTACAACCGCAAAGTAAAGGAAATTGTAGAGAAGAGCTGGGTTTCGGAGTAAAACGATAACAACATTTGGTTTTGTTCCCTTTTTGATCTTGTCGATCAATGTAGGTAGTATTATACTTTAGTAATTGTTATAACGAAACCTTGTTTTCGCTAATCACCACTCTTCCGTGGTGGGTAAAACCTGAGCACCACAGTTTGTTCCTTTAAATTCTAAAATAATCACCAACCCCACGAACTTACGCCCTTTGACTTGTTGCGCTTATGACCACTGCCACTAAAACCTGCCCGAAAGCTCATCCCGGTGGAAAGCGGTCCGCTGTACCCATCCTCTTCCCTTTCCTTCTCTTCAGATAAGGGTACGCCATTACCTGCCTCCGGGTGAGGAGACATTTGCGCCCTGTTCGTTGGTTGCGTTTGCTGTTGCCTGTATGTCGAGGCCCACCGATTTGGAGTGGCAGGAGGAGTGGAAGCTGCAGTGGCGGAGGCACGCGTAGAGAGAGAAGTGGATCTGGTGCCAGCCTCGCTGCTGACGCGGGTTGGAGAGGCTGCCTGCCTTGTTTTCGCAGCAGGGGTTTGGCGAGCAATTGTGTGCTGCTTGTTGGAAGTGGTGGGAGAGGCAGGGCCAACAAGAACGGGGTCGTCTGTGTAAAATAATACACCGTCCAGTACGAAGTGGGCGCCACCAGGGTTGATGATCTCAACTTTATGCTGGCCAGCAGTCAGCGGAGGGCTTTGCATCTGGATCACGCATGAATTGCTGCTAGTGGCACGTTCCAAGAGCTGCACTTGGGTGGCTTCTTTTCCGCCCACTAACACCCTTGAGCCGCTACTAAAGTTGTCTCCAGTGAGGCGGATTTGGGTGCCTTGCAGTGGAGAGATTGCTGGATGAACCATGCGAATGTTTGGTGGTCCTGTTTTTCATGGAGGTTTTTGACAGACGCAGTCGCACTCTTGCATCAATGGCTACCCCAGATAAAGTGAAAGGAAGGAAAATCGACACTATACCTGGCAGTGAGCTGTCCTCTATAAAAGATCGTTGAGAAGGCTTGCCGCTAGCAACAGAACCTGCAGCAGTAGAAGTGGTATTTAGGAGAACTTCTGAATCCGGCATTGTGGCTACCAGCTCTTGCAAACTGTCATGCTCTTTACCCTCGATTCCTGCTAAAGATGATAGTGCTGAACCCGCCGTTTCTTTGCCTTTGTCGCTCATGCCCGTCCGACCCTGCCCTTCTGGATTTGTCTGCACTTTGCTTTGTTTGGAAAATAGCTCTTTATCTTGCGAGTAGAACAATACACGGCTCAGCTTGTAGGACCTTTTATCTGGTTATCACAAATATTGTGCAAATAATATTGAAAGGAAAAAGTGAGAAGAAAGGAATAAAACGTGGTGTGGAAGGATTAAGGAAAAAGAAACCCGGGTTGATGACTTCTATGTCTTTTAGTCCTTCTTCAAAGAGGATAGGACTCTGACAAATAAGATTATCTTTGGCCACAAACTTGGTCTTACACTTGGCTCCATCGATCAACACTACAGTATCTTTGAAAAAGTTCTCCCCATGAATAGAAATGATAGTGCCTGCCATTGGAGACATTGCAGGTTCAAAGCTGATTATGAAAGGCTCTCCTGCAGATGAGACAGAACATAAGAGATGTGAAACACAAGCAAACAGATTGACTCCATCGGTCAGCACGACAGTATCTTTGAAAAAGTTCTCCCATGAATAGAAATGGTAGGGTAATACATACTTTCAGTATCTCCCACCCCTTTATCATTCTTCGAAGAAATCTTTTTCTTGCCACTGCGTTCGTCCTCCATGGCTTGCGCTAAAAGTTCTTTTCGTTGCTGTCAATGTCAGCTTTATTAGTGGCGTTTGCGAGAAATACTGTGAGCTTAACAAAAATGCAACAAACCTTTTGCAAAGCCTTAAACTTCATGAGGTTTTCTTGCAAGAAATTAACAAGAGAAAGCTTGATATTAGCTTGTATCCGTTTATCACGGGGATCATCCAGAGGAATCGCCACCACTTTCTTCACTCCAATGTCAAAGTTTCGAAATAGTTCTAAGAGATGCACCTCCAGCTTCCCAGCAGCCTTTAGCCATAATAAAATATAATATAATTGGTAAGCAAATGGTAAGCAAGAGGAAAGAGAAACGAGAAATGAGAAATGAAACCTTTAGATTTTCAACAGAGACGTCTTCCGCAAGTACCATATCTGTAAACTTGGGGAGAAGTGTAGACAGTAATTGAAGAATCTCGCTAAGGATACCGTGATAATAGACGAGTGGGTGATTGTCAGCGCGCTCGAGAGCTTCCTCGAATTGTTGCTTCTCCTCTCCTTGCTGTACATATAGTTTACAATTTTTACATACCATTATTGTGACTGTACATTGAACAAAGCAAAGTCAGTATGTACTATCGACTTTTGCCAAATTGTTGGAAGGTACCAGCTTCTTCGTTAAAGAATACAGGATCGAGCTCAACCCGCTCCGTGACGCAGCTCGAGCAAACGTAGCGCTCACAGAGAGGGCATTGATACTTTTTTCGTATCAGCATCTTAAAAGGAGCACTGTATCAACAAAAATATTCTTAGTCTCCTCTCACTTGGGCTCTCACTTCTATCTTTCTCTGTTGCTCGCGCACTCTCACATCTCTCTCTGTCTTCCCTCCCTGCCCTGCCTTCCTTCCTCCCCTTCTCTCTCTCTCTCTCTCTCTCTCTCTCTCTCTCCTTCTCTTTCTGAAGAAAAGAAAAAGAGATGCATACGCGCACAGCGAACACTTGTACACATATTTGGCAGAGTCTTGTTCGTCAACGCTGCCATTGTAAGAAGGGTCGTCGCCTTTTCCAATCCAAGAACCCGTCTTCCAGAGTAACCCGTAAGAAGACCTATTGCGAGCTTCCTCTTCCTTTGCTTTACGGTCATACGACAGCTAGATTAATAAAACAAAAAAAAAATGTCAGAACGAAACGAAGAAAGTTAGAACTAGGCATGAAGACGCACAACAACGAGCTCTTCACCTTTGTCTTTTTGTTCATGATGAGCTCCAGCTGCTTGTTACCTCTAGTGCGATAGCTCCTTCTCATGTGTTCGAACACAGCTGTAACGTCCCTGGTGTGTGGCTCTGCACAAAGTTTATCAGGAAGGACAAGTGTTTAGTCCTGAGAAGGAGAACATACCGCGTTGAAGGTCGTTGTTTGTGCTGTTCTTCACAGAGCTCCTTCGTCTGCGGGGGCCACCTTTGCCCTCTGAATTGCCCTCATCGGGTTGGTGCGAAGGGGCCCCGCCACCCCCTCCATTATTGTTCTTTATTGGAGCGGACTAAGAAATGGTGCCTCCCCAAAATCACAGTGGTGGACATGAAGAAGGCGGTACATACCCATAGCGCGCCAGAGGACCAGTACTTGACAACATCCTTGAGCATAAGGCTCATGCGTTTGCCTTGCTCTTCCATTTCTTTGTTTTTGTATTTGTTTATTTTGTGTGTGGTGTGGATTATTATGTCCTGCTCCAACCTATTAGCGGCAGGTGTGCGGGGCAATAATTGGGCTTGTGTCGACATACTAGGCCATAATATGTTGTGCCTTCGGTGCCTTGGCTGTTGTGGGGCGGGCAACATGGGGGGCCACAACCAGAACGACGCCTGCGAATTATGCCCTGCTTACCCCGCCACTGAGCGAACAAAAAAAAAAAGTCAAAATAAAATAATAATAATAATGGAAGCGCACGACCAACGGCTTGCGACGGCCACCTTTGCTACTGGCGTAAGGCTGGCTTCGCCCTTCTTCTTTCCTTCCTTCATTCTAACCCTTTTTCCACCTTGTTCTTATTCTATCTTTGTTGCAACAAACAAACCAGTGATTTTGGACCCCTGATGCCATATTCGGCATCAGGGAAGGCGTGATACGCACCCGCGTTGGCTATTTCGGTGGTAAAATGGCCGATCCCTCCTACGACGACCTCTGTGTGGGCCGCTGCGACCACACGGAGAGCCTCCAGCTGGACTACGACCCCCAGGAGGTGAGCTACGAGGAGCTGCTGGAGATCTTTTGGGAGAGCCACTCCCCGAGCCGGCCCGCCGGCTGCGCGCAGTACATGTCTGCCATCTTCTACCACGACAAGGCTCAGAAGAAGGCAGCCAAGAGCTCCAAGACAGCCGTGGAGAAGAAGTACGGCAAGCCCCTCCACACCAAGCTTCTTCCTGCCAAGGGCACCTTTTGGGTGGCCGAGGACTATCACCAGAAGTTCTACTTGAGGAGACACAACGGAGGCGCCCTGCTGGACATGTTGGGCTTCACGTCCGAGGCGGAGCTGAGGGATTCCCCAGTGGCCACCAAGCTCAACGCTTACGTTCAAAACAAGGGCTCTCTGGCGCAGTTGCAACGGGAAATGGGCTCGTTTAATCTTTCCAATGAGGCCAGGGACTACCTCCTTGACTTTGTGCAGCGCATGGAGGCAACCAAGTGTAAGTTGCAGGCTGCGTAAAGGCTAGCTTGTAGAGAGACAACTGACACGAGGGTGGAACTTTACGCCTTGGAAGAGGCAATGAAGTGAAGTGGAGAAAACAAACCATGTTTGTATCCATTTGACTGAGACGAGCAACAGAACACAAGGACCTTCCTATCACCACCAGCTTAGGTCCTTATCTTCCTCGCTCTTCCTTGTGTGTATCATTCCCGTTCTCTCACAAGTGTTGGTTGCATCAGTAATAATCTCTCCTCTTGTTTTCTTTTTTTTCTTTGTGGAGTGAAGAAAAATTGAACTTTTTGCGTTTTTGGCAAAGGGGAGTGTAGAGCGCCGACGATAGGGGTCAGTGGTGAGAAATATCAATTAAGTAGACAGACCAAGCCCTTTGTAATATTGGCAACCCGCGCTGCTCTCACCACCCGTTGACACCCCTTGTGCCATGGGTTTGGATTGTTTTTTTTTCGTTAAGAAAAAAAACATGCCCATGTGAGGTAACACTTCGATGTGGTTTGCCGCTAATGCGGCGCTACAAAGAAGCAAGGTTGTAGGCAACCCACTATTTATTGCTCCGGTAAGAAAGGCCCGCCATTATGGGTTGTTGGTTCCAGGCAGCCGCATGCCCACCCGCTTCGCCACACGCTCCAGCTCCTCCCGCGAAGAGGTTTGAGGCCCGCCGATGCCATAGTACTGCCACAGCCTCTGTTGCTCCTGCATGCTGCGCAAAAGGTTGACGCTGGTGACGGCCACTCGGTAGAGCTTCAGCCGTTCCTTATCGCTGGTTACCTCACGGTTCCGTCGGAACTCTGACATCACTTTGTTCCGCCATAGCGTGTTGTTTGAAACCGGCGTGATGTGCTTGTTGACCTCTCCGAGGAGGGCCTTGTAGACTCCCAATATCTGCTTTTTGTCCAACTTTTGCCAAGATGGTGCTGCACTCATCGTTTTTGTTTGTTTGCGACCGACTGCTCCCCTTTCTTTTGTGCGCGATGTCACGATTTGGCTCCTCATCCTGCCTTCCTATTCAAGCAAATACCCGCTCACATGATCCCAAATTTCCAGGGGTTTGCTGAGCTCCCCCCCATGACGACTTTGGTGATGACGATGATGCTACTGACCATGTTTGGGTCTTGTTGTTTTTTCTTTCTTAATATCACCGACAACAACAACAACAACAACAATACCCCCCCACCACCACCCAAACTGACAAGCGGACGCCATTGCCTTGGTTTTTTAAAAGAAAATCTTTGTTGAGCCCAACGAGACGTAGCAGACGCATACATACACCAACAAACGACGATGTTCATAGAGAAGCTAGACAACCATTTGGTGATGCGCCCGCTGAGCATCACCGATTATGATAAGGGTATTTGTTTTTTTTTTAAAAAAACTTGCTTTCTTTCGTATTTTGTGAGTGTATTGATGCAGGTTTTCCTGCCATCTTGGGCCAGCTGACGGAAGTTGGAGACGTCAGCAAGGAACAGTTCGAGGAGCGGTTCGCGCAACTGAGAAGGACCAAGAACACCTACTTTGTGTTTGTGATCGAAGACATCACCAAACAGCGTATCATCGGCGCTGCTACCCTTTTGGTGGAGCGAAAGTTCCTCCGCAACTGTGGCAAAGTAATTCTGCTATGTTCTTCTTTTGCCTGAGTGAAGTGGAGCACTGTTGCTCCCTATTTGTGCTAACCTTTCTTGTTTTTTGCTTTTTTCTCCGCAGTGTGGTCACATCGAGGACGTTGTGGTGGACTCGTCCTATCGAGGAAAACAACTGGGCCTTCGACTGGTGGAGCTATTGAAGGGAGTGGCCAAGACACTTGGCTGCTATAAGGTGGTGCTGAACTGCTCCCCCAAAAACATTCCATTCTACGAGAAGTGCGGCTTTGAGAAGCACGAAGTGCAGATGGCCATGTACTTTCCCAAGCAAGAAGTGGCGGAGCGAGCCTCCGCAGCGCCTTCTACCTCCACCGCCCTACCAACGCACATCGCTCGTTACGTGGAAGCGCAAGTGGTAGAACCGACTTCTCCTTCGAAGCACGCAGCTAGGCTATGATAATTGAATAATAACGGAACGAAGAGCTGCTGCGGGTACTACTAAGGCCGTAGTCGCTGCAATGTACTGGTGGCAAACTGAGCTGATGACTGTACGATTACTTCGTGTTCGCGTTTATATGAATGTGGGGCTTCTGCCGACCAACCATCAGCTTTTATCGCTGCTGCTTTGCAAGTCCGACCGCTTTCTGTTCGGCATTGAAAAAAAAAAAAAGTCTCGTTGAGACAAGTGCTTTAGTACTTAATACAGAGCAGAAAAACAAAACCGGCTTTTGTCTTTCCACTTTAAATCTTCCTCAAAGAAGACCTCCACTGAGGAACGGGATAGCGCTCCTCCAAGGAATTCAAACGCAACGCACCGTTCCTTGCGTCCTTCAACCACTCCTCAAACTCAACCCGGCTAATCCCTCTCTTGCTTCTGTCTTCCCTTCTTGCTGCTGTATCTTCTCCCCAGGAAGATCCTCCATAGCCGTCGTCCGGTTGGTCGCGAGGGCGATAGGTGGTGGCCGCCTTGATCTCAAAAGGGAATCGCTCTGACAAGACGAGATAGGACAAGCCGTTGAGGTCTCCTCGTCGCCATGCTCGCTTGAATGTACGGTGTCTCGCCATACCGTTCATGGCTTCTATCCGCCGTACCAAGTTCTCCTTCTGCTCCTTCATATCTGCCACCATCGCTATCTCTTTGTTGCTACTATCATCATCTTCACTTCCAACGACCGTTCCATCATCTTTTCCGTTTTGGGAATGGTTCTCTAAGACGAGAGCTGGCTCCACAGCAACATCTAGGCCCCGCTTGGCGTACTTTAGCAACCGTTTCTCGTGGTCAGGGCAGCCGCGGATGCTGTAGGAGCGATCATAGAAGAGGCTCCAGCGATGGTTAATGGCCATGAATGCCCTGGTGCTCATCCACACATCTTGTCCATCAAAGGCAACGCAACAACCGTCAACATCACCGTTAGTCAGCAGATCTACAGGCTGGCCCCACAAGCCCAGCACCAGCTGTAAAGGTCTTGCCAACGAAGCATCTGCCTTCTTTTCGTGACACGCTTGCAAGTATCCACCACCACGACCACTCCGACCACCTCGACCCCCGCGACCATTCCTTCTGCCACGTCCCCACGACGCCGGAGAAGAATGGGAACAAGCATCATTCCCACAAGAGCGCTTCAGGGTAAGAGTGTGGGGTGTTGTGAAGGCGGTTACTTGGGAGAAGGAGGTGTTTCCTTGTTGATGTTGGAGGAGGAGGTGGCGCTTAACAAGAGTGTGAATGCGTTGAATCTTGTCAAGGAGGCGTTGTGGGGAGAGGCCATAGAAGAAGAAATCAACATCAGCATCACGGTAGGACGCCTCGCTCTCGGCCAAAGCCTCTTTCGAAGCAAAGGAATTGGGAGGTAAGAGAGAGGCGACGACGCTTCCTCCCACGACTAACACGTTGGCCCAGTCCTCTTCCGTCCAGTCTTCAAAGAGTCCGCCCGTAAAGGCATGAAACCGGCGTAGAAAGGTGGCTCTATCCACAATGGAAGGAGAACCATCGGTAGGCCTTCGTGGCGCCTCTTCTTTTGCATTACGCTGAACTACAAAGTACAGCCTCTCTTTTTCGAACTGAGTGAGAGGGCCAAACACAAAGCTGGGCGCGGGGCTTCCATCCTCTTGTCGATGAGCACGCAATATATGATTGCCGCACAGCAGGTGCGGCGGAAAGGGTAGACTGGCCTTTTGAGCCAAGTCCCACAGGTGCTCTTGTATGCGAATGGCGTCCAGCATCTTCCTCGTAACGGCTACCTCCTCTTCTTTTTCAGTCTTGGTGTTACGGTTGCGAAGACGATCGTAAAGATAACTCACTGCAGCGAAGTGATAAGGGTGCACCTGTTGGAATATTGACTCTTCCGTCAGCGGAAGTTTCTCTATCGCGGACTGAATCGTGTGGTGTCGTTGTACTTGTTTTGCTTCCTTTCCAACTGCTGCTGCCTCTGCTTCTCCTCCTTCTCCAAGGTCACCTGCGATTTTCCGCATCCTGAATTCCACAAGGTCCCTCGCACAGAGTTGCATGAGGCTAAGCGGCTCTTTAGTGAGAGTGCATGAGGTCCCTTCCGGCCGACTGCGCAGTAACAATGACGATGGTGAGGGTCGCCAACTACGGGTAAGTGCGGTGTCATAGGTACGAAGAAACGGAAACGGTTGAAAGGGGTCCAAACGAGAAGAGAACAGAGAGCTGGGCATAGCTGCCCATAGAAGCCCCAGCATGTTGGAGGCGCAACGGCTCCAAAGCCCTCTAAGCGCCAAAAACTGGGGAGCGTAACAGGGCCTCTCTTTCACTTCCCTCGCCCCATCCTTCTTTTCTGGGTAATTGTCTGCGGTCGCGGCTTGTTCTCTTCCAAATATTTCTTGTTGGCACACCCTCCACAGAAAAGAGAGCACGGCTTCGGGATGGAAGCCCAACGCCGCCAACTCCAACGTCCTTGCTCTCAGCTGGCTCGACACCAGCTTTTGCGTGCTTCTTGCTTCTTCGCTGATGGAAGAGGGGTGAGGAGGATTTGTTGGTGGGGAGAAGAGGACCTCTTGCAGCAGCGTTACGTCGCCGAGGAAACAGAGAAAGTCGACGACGTGGGTCGGTTCGCTCTGCGGGGCTTCTCTACGATGAAGCTTCAGCGGCGTTTTGTGGTGATGAAGCGTTTTGAGAGCGGCAGCAGGGTCACCATCCGACCCACTTTTGCCCGCCCTCCAGCGAGCGAGCGTCTCCTCTCTGGTGGCCTCGCCGTAGATGAGCCTGGCTATGGCCAGCTGTTCTTGTCGCAGGGACTCGTCATTACTTTTGTTGTTGTTTTTGGCTCCTCTCCTTCGTCTCCTCTTTCCGGCTTGCAACATCTCTTCTTGGTTTCATGAAACTAAAGGGTTTGGGCGGACGCGGGCAGGCCACCGCTAAAGCAGGGAGCCTCTCTTTTGCGTTCTTCTGCGAAAGGTCTCCCTGGCTTTATCGATTAAAGGCCTTGTTGTGCCCGCCCGCCGCCAACTTCTTCTCGGATTTTTATGGATTTCCCCGTGGTTTCCGGAACATCGCCCCTCATGCACAATTTACCAAATATAGATAAGTCCTGATGTCATAATGACCTAATATGGAAAAAAGCAACTTCACCGAAGTTGTCCTCCGTGGCACCACCCCTAAATTTACGGGAAGCAGCAAGGAAGGACACACCGCAAAGCCACTTTTTTAACTTTAAACAAAACCTCTCACCACCTCCCCAGTCTCCTCTCTTGCCAAGGCGCTGTATAGTTTATTGTGCCTGCTGCTTCATCATTTTTTTTTTTGGTTTGGTTGTTGTTCAGAAGAACCTCCCTCTTCCAGCCAAGATGTCAGCCAATATAACGACCAAACGTAAGCTGGACACGCTGGCGGAGATGTTCCCCGCCTTGGACTTTGTCATCTTGCAGTCCGTCTTGGACTCCCAAAAGGGCGATCTGGACGAGGCCATCGTGGCCCTCCTCCAAATGAACGAGACCACCTTGTCCGCGGAGGGGGAGGAGGTGGAACATGGGGTTCCTGCGCAGCCCTCCAGGCCAACCCTTCAGAACTACTACCCTGTAAATAGCCTTACCTCTTCTGCTTCTTCCTCCTACCGTATTCCCACCAACTTTAACAAGCACATCCGCAAACAAAAGTTGGGCACAACGGGCAAGCAACGACGTCGTCGCAACAGCAACAACAACGGTAATAACAACAACCTCAACCTCCACTCTAACAGCAACAGCAGAAAGGAGAAGAGGAAGAGAGAGCACCGCCATACCCCGGTTGCTGCTGGCGGGTCCCTCTTGGACAGTGCCACGGCTTCTGCGGGCAGGGACCCTCGCCCTGTGCTGCAGCCCCTACCGGAGGATCTCAACGACAGCTTCCCAGCACTTCGCCTCGACGACTCTGTTGACTTTCCTCGTCTGGTCTCCCCTCCTACCACTGCGGAGCAGCTACCTACCGCTGCCGCCTCCTCTTCGGGTGGTACTATTGCCTCTTCTGGCAGCAGCTTGAGCAGCGCTGAGGCGATGCCAGCACCACCAGTGCTTTCTTGGAGGGATGTGCTGAAGGACATGGCTGAGTCTCCTGCTCAACAACAGGGAGCGGAGAGAGAAGAGGAGCAGAGTGACCATATTCCCTGCAATGGCCTGTCACTTTCAGAAGAAGACCGGGCAGTCGTTCCTTTCAGCAGCAGCAGTTGCGATGATGCGGAAGGAACGGATGACTTTGTGATGCTATACGAAGCAAAGAACGTCGAAGAAGAGCAGCCGGAGGAAGAAGATAAGCAGGAAGAGGAGCAAGAGAAGGAGAAAGAAAAGCAACCAGAAGAGGAGCCAGAGCCTGCAAAAGAGCAGGAAGTGGTGTTGCCTTTGCATCCCTCTCTCACCACTTCCTACAACAAGGAAGAGGAAGAGGAGGCAGAGGAGGTTGCTGTCAAGCTCTGCTACGAGAATCCCAACAAGCAGAGCAAGGACATCCACCGCTTCCGTTTGCTGAACCATAAGAAGGATGGTTGGGCGCAGCTGCTTGCCCACATTCACAACAAGCACCCAAACTGCCAAAGCGAGTTTGTGGTGCAGTACGTGGATGATGAGGAGGACCTCATTACAGTGCGTTCCCAGGAAGAGCTGGAGGAGGCCGTTCGGGTTGCTCGTGCGCTCTCCCTCTCCCTTCCTGGGGGCAGTTGCGGTGCTGCTCTTGTTGCCCCGTTCCTCCTTCGCTTGTCTGTATCTTTCTGTAGTTAAAAGTATTGCCCCATCATGGAGCAATGAACAGGCTGAAGTACCCTCTGCCTGTCCTGTGAATATGTTTCCGCTTTGCTTGGTTGTTTTCCCCCTTAGTTTGTATCTATGATCAACCACCTTTCTTTTGGTTTTGGTCCATAAAAAAAACACAACAACAAGAAGCGCTCTCTCCTCTCTCCTCTCTCCTCTCTCTCTCTCCTCTCTCCTCCTCTCCTCTCTCCTCTCTCTCTCCTCTCTCCTCCTCCTCTCCTCCCTCCTCCCTCCTCTCTCCTCTCTCCTCTCTCCTCTCTCCTCTCTCCTCCCTCCCTCCCTCCTCCTCCCTCTCTCCTCTCCCCTCTCCCCTCCCTCCTCTCTCCTCTCTCCTCTCTCCTCTCCCCTCTCTGCGCTCTCCTCTCTTGTAACCGCGACTACTACTACCTATTAGGTTGGTGCCACACAAACAAAAAGAACAAAGGAGAAAGGAGAGAAGAAGGGGATGGGAAGAAGACTGTCGCTCTCTCTGTTGCTTCGTTCTGGACAGGGTCAAGCACCTACAGCGTGGCAGAAGCTGAGGACCCAGCCTTTTGGGAAGTGGTGGGTACCGCGAGCATCGACCCTGCTACCTCACCAGCAGCCTTCCAGGAATGTTCGCAGCTACTCCGTGCATAGCTCCGAGGAGGAGAAAGAGCTGCAGCGGCGCGAAGAAAAGAGAGAAAAGAAACGACAACGCCACCAAAAGTCTGCACGGTCTGAACAGACGGGGGCAGCGGAGTCTGCCAACACAAAGACTAAATCCACGACAGCGCTCTCCCTGCCAAAGAACCACAACCACAACCGAAAACCAGCCAAAGACTTGAGTTATTCCAGCGACAAGCCGGTGATGGTCTACTCGGATGAGCGCGGCCAAGTGGTGGACTATCCATTCATGCAAATGGCAGGGATGGTGGCAGGGCGAGAAGGCATGCAATTCCAACAGGTGGAAGAGTGGATCCCGCTGCCGGAGGGCAGCCAGCTCTTCACGCTGCAGGGCAGAGCACCCATCGGCTACAACCCTCACACCTCTGAGTTTGAAATTCTGGACAGAGACCCCTCTCAACCGAGGGATACACCCCGACGCAAGAGGACTTGGCCTCCAGAGGCTGTTGCTGCCTTTGTGGCTCCCGCTTATACCCATACACACTTGTCTGCCTACGAGAGCCTGCCTGGTTCTCCTATCCTTCCTCTTTATGCCTATACTGCTGTGTACCGAGCCCTTCTCTCTTTTTTTTGTTTCTTCATTCTCTTACTCTGACATTTGCTGCAAAAAATGTGTTGAACAGAGGCCTTCATCGCGGGAAGTTTGTAGTGGCAGCCACGCGAACAGATGCGGACGAAAGGCAAGACGCAAAACACTTTGACGACGAGGTGGTGGCTAGCAAGGCAGAGGCCAAAGCCAAAAGCATGAAGGACAATAGGCTGGTATGGCACTTGGCTCGCTGCGCGCTGGAATATAACTGCGCTTGCAGCAAGAATTACTTTTTGGGTCGATGGGAAGCTCCTATTCCTGTATCCTCTGAGTGCAACGCGCGGTGTGTGGGCTGCATCAGTTTGCAGGATGAAGGCGACCAAACTCAGTTTCCTTCTTCTCAAGAGCGAATCGATTTCACACCGACTCCAGAGGAGATAGCCGAGATAGCGATTGAACATCTTTCGAAAGCACCTGGAGCCGTTGTTAGCTTTGGTCAAGGTCTGTTTGTTTCTTTCTTTTTGTGAAAATGCAGTTCCTGGTATTCATATTTATGTACAATTACAGGATGTGAAGGAGAGCCTCTATTGCAAGCGATGCTCATTGCTGATGCTATAACCCGCATTAGAAAAGCTACATCCCGTGGCACCATCAACATCAATACCAATGGCATGTGTACGTAGCATTTCTATTTTCTTTCTTGTCGTTTCTTTCTTTCTTTCTTTCTTTGCTTTCTTGCAACCATACATACCATTCTCTCTGGTTACTGCAACCATTAATTAGTACCAAGGAGGCTAGCACTGTTACGAGATGCAGGGTTGGATAGCGCACGCATCAGCCTTAACAGTGTTCGCCCGCGTTTCTACAACGCGTACTACCGCCCTACTGGCGGAACGGAGAGCGCCCTCGATAAGATCAAAGAGTCTCTTATCGTCATGAAAGAGAAAGGAGGCCACACAGCCATCAATTACCTCGTGATGGCCGGCTTCACCGACGAGATGGAAGAGTTCGAGGAGCTGTGTCGCTTCATAGAGGAGACCAAAGTGGACCTCATTCAGTGGCGTAACCTTAACATAGATCCAGAGTACTACCTCCAAAAACTGGACTATAATAGCCAAGCACCTTCCTCCATTGCTTTTTCTGAGAAGCTGGGCATGCGGCGTCTCCTTGCTGAGCTCAAGCAACGGTTCCCTCATCTCTCCTACGGTTACTTCAATCCCTGTCTTGACAATAAGGCCACCAAGTTCGCCTTTTGACCTCTAAAATATTTATTACAAAAGCTTCCTATTTACAAACTTTATGTGCTTCTTCTAGACGTTGTGGAATGCCTAAGGATGCGATTTAAATCAGGCAATAGGAGGCCGGAAAGATGCCTTCCCTTCCATCAATTTCGCCCCTCCACCACTCCTCTTCCTCCTCACACTCCAATAAGTTGATTACATCTCCTTTCTTGAAGCTTAGCTCGTTTTCGTTCTCGGCCACGAAGTCGTAGAGAGCCACTGCCGCATAGGCTCCTTCGTTCCCTTCTTCATAATAGTCATAGTCGTCCCACCCGTCTTCCTCTCCTCCCACAAAACCATCGTTTGTAGTGTTGGAAGTTTGTGCAGTGTCGGTGCTGGGAGA
This sequence comes from Balamuthia mandrillaris, assembly GCA_031835245.1. Lineage (NCBI taxonomy): Eukaryota > Discosea > Longamoebia > Balamuthiidae > Balamuthia > Balamuthia mandrillaris. The sequence goes on from JAVKOQ010000221.1 coordinate 84,081, forward strand.
TGAGGACGACGTTGAAAGTACATGGACGTAGGAGGAAGGTATGATGCCCTCCCTTCCGTTGTTCTCCGCCTTTAACCATTCGCTGCCATAGAGGGCGGACTCAGCCGCTGTGGGAAGCAAGATGGTGATGACGTCTCCTTTCTTTGCCTCCAATTCTTGCTCGCTCTGGGCAGCAAAGTCGTAGAGAACTTCGGCTGTTCCAAGCTCGAATCTCTGGGGAGAAGGACGAGCGGTTGGGTGGGCAGCGCTATTATCCTTCGGGGTGCTCGTGGGGACAGGTGCGGTGGTTTTTGCAACGGAAGGCTCTTGTTCTGGCTGCAGCTTCACATAAGCGGAGGGGAAGGCTCCTTCACTGCCGTCTGCCAGTTGGCCTTGCCACCAGTCTGCACCGTCCTCGCACTCTAGCAAATACACTGTGTCACCAGCCTTCAGTTGTAATTCGGCATCACTGGCTGCCTCAAAGTCGTACAAAGCAACAGCCTGTAGCTGCCCTGTTTGGTTAGGGGAATATGGTAGGGAGTGTATTTCTGTTGCGGTTGGTGGTTTTGTTGAGGTAGACCGAGGAGCTGATGGAACAGGAGAAGAGATACGGGCTTGGGGGTTTGCAGTTGGGAGTGGAGATGGTGACTTAGGTTGTTCGGAAGGTGGATTGAGTTTTTGCAAAGCAATGTTCACCGTCTCCTTTCTTTCTTCCAACCCGTCCAACTTCTTTTTAATGGCATCCAATTCAACCTGTGACTTCTTCTGCTGTACTGGGTCGGATGCGTAAAAGTGGACCAACTTCTCCAATCCTGCAGCAACCGTCCTAGTCTTCTTGATGTCTTCTCGTATTTTCTTTGCTTCTTGCTTCAGTTCTTCTGCGCTCATCTTCTCGGGTTCTATCTTGGCTGCGTTTGCGGATGGAGAAGAAGGGCTTGCTGCAGAGCGAGCACTGGGAACTGGTGAAGACGGAGCACCAGTCATGGAACGTTTAATAAGGGTAGAGTTTCGTTTGTAGTGAAGGTAGGCCGCCCAAGTCCGCAAGCTGTGTACCCAAAGGTCGTGCTCCTGTTGGCTGTTGGTACCGCACACTAACTCTCGTTTGGGCATCAGAATAGAGAACACATGTTTGTGCCACGTTGTGTTGGGCTACAAACCGGCGCTCATTATTAGCATGCAGAGGGAAGAAGGGAGGAAAAAAAAACGATGGAAAGAAGAGCGTACCTTCACGTCTAGGATTTGAGTGAGATCAATAAACCCTCTGAGCT
>JAVKOQ010000222.1:0-85256 GCA_031835245.1 Balamuthia mandrillaris
GTTCTTCAAAGTGGCCAAAGCCCAAATGCGCTCCATGCCATAATTGAGGGTCTTCTCCAAACGATAAGTGCTAGAGTGCCACAAGCGTACGGTGCCGTCCTCAGAGCCGGTGAGGATAATGGGTAGCGTGGGGTGGAAGCTCACCACGGAGACGTTATGGGTATGTCCCTCCAATGTTTGCACGCAAGACTTGTTCTGATAGTCCCATACTTTGGCCGTTCTGTGGCGGAACAAAAAACAATCAAAGGTGAGTAGGAATATTTAACAATAGCAAAAGGATTGTAATGAAAGATTACTTGTCATCAGCGCCAGAAATGAGATAGGGCTTGTCTCCGCCCATGAAATACTCCACGCAGTTCACACCCTTTTCGTGTCCTTCCAAAGTGAAGTTAGGCACTTGCGAGCTCAAACTCCATACCTTAATTTAAACAAGTAAATGTTGAGTAAACCCTAAAAAAAATAGGCCACAGCAAAAAGAAGCAACAAGAAAAAATGACAGAGCAAGATACCTTGACGGTTCTATCCAACGAAGCGCTGGCAAAGGTGTTGGGATCCTTGGGGTTGAAGACCGTCATCATGACATAGTGAGTGTGCCCCTCGAAGATCTGAATGTTGGTCCAGCCCTTCTCCCAATCCCAAAGTTTGATGAGCATGTCATCAGAGGAGGAGAGGACGTAGGGTTGAGTGGGATGGATGGCGATGGAACGAATGTAGTCCGCGTGAGCCTCAAAGGCGGCCACTCTTTCCAGCGTGTTGTAGTTGTAGACGCGGAGGAACAAGTCGTCTGATCCTGTGATGATCCATTGCTTTCTATCTATGAACTTGCTGGTACGCACTGCACGTAACAAAGCATATCGAGAGAGTGAGGACCCAACAAACAGAGGAGACGAGAAAATAAGAGAAAAGAGAAGAAAGATAACGAAAAAGCAGAGCAGTACAGATGAGAGAGAGAGAGAGAGAGAGAGAGAGAGAGAGAAGGTGTACCTGGCAAGTCAGTAACTTCGAAAGATTTGACGAGGTTTTGGGTCTTGTAGTTCCAAATGTAGACATGACCGTTGTACAAGCTGGCGAGGATCCACGGCTCAGTAGGGTGAAAGTCCACGCTTTTGACACGGTCTGACCTCGCTGAGAATTTGCGCTGTGGAAGCAAAGAGAAAAAAAGAGAGAAGGAAGAACAAGTAGCAAGCAGGAATTTAAAAAAAAAAGAGATTCAATGAGACAGAGCACGTTTGTGTTGAGGCAGACAAACAAATCAAAAGATTTGAAAAGGGTACGCACGTTAATGTCGAAACGAAGAGGCTGTTATTTTTTTGTTGCGTGTTGATTGATTCAAAAAAATGAGACGAAATGAAGAATAAGACGACCAAAAAGTCACGAGATGGAGTGAAAAGAGAGAGAGAAAGAGAAGGAGAAGCGTCAAAAAACTCATGCATCTGTGATCACTCACACAACACCAAAAAAAAAAATAGGGGGAGAAAGAGAGCGCACCATTTTTGTGCACAAGTCCCAAAGAAAAAAAAAAAAAAACACACACACACCACTGGTACCAGCACAGAAGAAGGGGAAGAAGGCCAAGCAGCGAGGTGGTGGTCTTGTCCCCTCTGTGCTTCTTCCGCTACTCTTTTTTTGTTGTTTGTCGAAAATCAGAAACAAACAAAAAACCAAAAACTTTCCAAAAACAGGTTTGTTGTCGACATCATACCGACGTTGGCGTTTTATGTCGACGATACTCCGTCGACAAATTTACGTCGACGGAAATTACATATAAGATAATGTCGTCATGAGAGCGCAGCCAGCAAAGGAAAAGAACACAGACGAGGAAGAAGAAGAGGAATGAAAGGTGGTGGTGGCGACGAGGTGGACGAAGGAACGTTGCCGTCTGTTGCCCCGCTGTCCCCTACTATCCCCGCATCGCTGCAAGAAATGGAGAAGGAGTCCTTGTTAGGCAACCCCACCGAGCACGACGATAAAATTGGCGTTGCGGAGGCGGGGCAGGAGGGAGATGGGGAGGACGAGGAGGAGGACTGTTTCGACAAAGAGCTGGAACGCATCGGCACCGGCTGGTTCCAGTACCTCGCCATGAGCATCCTCGGCCTCGGCAATGCTGCAGATGCGGTCGAGTTGTTGGCCATCGGATACATCTTGCCCGAACTGCCCAGCGTCTCTGGCACCGAGAAATGTAAGTCTAGTACTCTTTTTTTTTTTTTTAAAAAAAGATTTGTTTCTTCTTTGTGGTTCTTTCTGACCTCTGTTCCAAAACGCCATTTTTTAAATGCAAACCTCAGCCTTTCTCTCAGCAGCCGTCTTTATGGGCATGCTGGTCGGCGGCGTGGCCTGCGGCCTCGGCAGCGACCGTTTCGGCCGCAAGCCCTGCCTGCTCGTCTGCCTCTTCACCAACTTCCTTTTCGGCTTCCTCTCCGCGTTTGCCCCCAACGCCAGCGCCCTCATCGGCTTTCGCGTGCTGTCGGGCGTCGGGGTGGGCGGCTCCGTGCCCTCTGTCTTCACCATGGCGGCCGAGTTCCTGTGCGCCGCTAGGCGGGGCTTCTGGGTGACTTATGTGGCTTGGTGGTGGATGGTAGGAAGCATCTTTGCAGCCAGCGCCGCTTGGATCATGATAGGTTTGGCTTTACCCTTCAATATTTTGTTTTTGTTCTGTTTTTTTTTTTTTTTTGTGTTGTGCACGCGTTTGTGTTTTTCGAGACCGAAGAGAAGAGAAGAGAACTGCAAAGACGAAGAGAACGACGAAGGAAAGAGAACGATGAGACGAGAACGATAAAGAGAACGATGAAGACACTGGCGGGAGAGTCAAAGCAGAGGAAAAAGAGAGAACAGTTCACAATATTGTTATGTCATCGATGTTGCTGCTTCTTGCATGTGCATTTCGTTATTTTGCATCGACTAACCAATGATTGAAAAACATCATAACAGGTGTATGGGATTTGTCGTGGCGATATTTTGCGGCAGTGGCGGCCATGCCATCCTTGCTATGTTTTCTTCTCTGTCTGTTCTTCGTGCCAGAGACTCCTCGCTTCCTCTACACAAAACGTCACTTTGATAAAACCCTCAGAGTGCTTTCCTTCATGAGCAAGCTCAACGGTCAAGGTACTCAGTTGCGTATAACCGCAGAGGCTCTTGCTGCAGCAGCAAACCAGATGGACTTTCAAGAAGGAGAAAGACAAGACGAAGGAGGTCGAAGACAGGAACCTTCTTTCCTGTCACTTGCGGAACACGAAGAGAGCAACTACGCTTTGTACGAGCGAGAGGAAAATGATGATGATAGTATGAATTATCGAAAGAAGAAGAGGTTAGCGACATCGGATTCTTCTTCCAATGTGGTGGTAAGTGGAGATGAAGAGGATATACCTCCAAGAAGCATTAAGGAAGCAGCTCGTAGGGCTGAAGTTAAGATACTCTCGCCTATTCTTGCTCGCTCCCAATCCATTATGCAATTATTTCATCCTTCTATTGCTAGAACTACTGGTACTCTCTCTCTCTCTCTCTCTTTCTCTTTCTCTTTCCCTCTCCCTCTTCCTCTCTCTTCCGCTCATTTCTTTTTTATTCTAATGCGGTATTACCGCAACAGTACTGCAAATGATCATTTGGTTTACGTTAAGTTTTGGATGGTATGGTCTCATTTTGTGGATTCCTTCTCTGTTTGAGAAATCTGGCTTTGATGTTAATATCTACCAAGACGCTTTTCTTGTGGCCGCTGCCAATTTACCAGGTTTGTTCTTTGCTCCTTGCTCTATTTTCATCCCTTTCATCTTACTATGCACCCTGTGTTTTTGTGTAACAACAGGCAACATAGCATCTGCGCTTTTAATGGATCGATTGGGCCGAAAGATGATACTATTTCTAAGCATGGCAATTGCCGCCTGCTTAGCTGTTGGTTTTGCTTTCTCACACAACCCTATTGCTACTGTACATCGCTCTCCTGCCGCCTTTTCACCTATTTTTTCTCTCTAACCCAACCAACACATTCCACCAATCCAGGTAACCATAGCGTGTGCTTTCAACGCCATCTCTGTGGGCGGTTGGAACGCCCTGGATTGCCTCTCTGCTGAGTCCTTCCCCACGGCCCTCCGCACGTTCGCCATGGGCCTCCTCTCCGCCTGCGGGCGGCTGGGCTCCACCGCCGCCCAGCTGGTAAACGGACACTTGGTGGAGCGATCCGTTTTCCTCCTGCTGGTCATTGCCAGCGGCAACATGTTCGTTGGGGCGGTTGCAGGCTTGTTCCTCCCAAAGGAAACGAAGGGGGCCAAACTCAGGGACCGTTTGCAGCCTCTGCCACCAAAGCCCTCCTTTGGCCAGACATCAACAGGAGATTCTCCTGTTACTGTTTACTAAGGTTTGTTCTTAAAAAAAAAAAAACCAAAACATATGTTGATAGCAAACAAACAAAAGACGAAACAACACCTCTTTGCGTTACATGCACCCCCCCGAAATATAACGACGTTTCGCCTAACCGGAAGATGACGATCATTGCTTGTACGCTTGATACGGCTAAATTGCTGTTATGAGGCAACAAGGCGGAGGCCCAAAGCATCCCCGGCTAGTTGCTGCTCCGTGCTTTTCAGTCCAGGGAAGAGAACAAAAAAAAACATGATCCACTGTGGCAAACCAAACGTAGCACTCATGGGCGCTCCCTATTTGGCGCTGCTCTTCTTGCTCCTCTCCTCATGCAAGGGAGAGCCCATCGGCCCATGGCACGACGGCAGGGCCACCTACTACCTGGAGATCGACGGGGGCAACTGCGGCTACGGTCCCATCGCCCGCGAGGCCTTTCCCCACGGCTTCATCGTGGCGCCCAACCAGGCCCTCTTTGCGGAGTCTGAGGTCTGCGGGGCTTGCTTCGAGGTCGTTTGCGACGCGGACAAGTCTCCTGACGCATGCCTTGACGGCAATTCCAGCGTCATTGTGCAAGGTTTTTTCTTCTTTGCTTCTTTCCTCCTTCTCCTTCTCCACCACTTTCTTCTTTCTTTTAAAGAAAAAATGTAGCAACGGATCAGTGCCCATGTGAAGGGAATGAGGGCTGGTGCTGCGGCGACATGGACCATTTTGACCTGAGCCTGGCGGCCTTTGAGGAGATTGCCAAGACCTCCGCCGGCGTGTTCTTCACCAAGTATAGGCGCGTTGCCTGCGACGTCCGAGGTCCCTTGAAGCTCAAGCTCAAGGACGGTACCAACGCGGTTCGTTTTTCTTTTCCTGCCCTCTCTCTCTTCTCTCTCGCTTCTCTTACCGATGCAACGTCAGTGGTGGTTCGCTGTTCTGCCGTTCAACGTGGGTGGGGGTGGAACCGTCAGCAAAGTAGAAGTCAAGGACAGCGGGGCCTCGGACTGGACCTCCATGGAGCGCCAGTCCTACAACTACTGGTTGGCCGAGTCCGGCCCGGGCTTTCAGGCCCCCCTGGAGGTTCGGGTCACCAACGAGGTCTCCGGCGAGAGCCTCATCGTCGTGGTCAACCAGATCCAGGAGGAGTCCATCCACGAGGCGGACACCAACTTTGACGCCACCGACGGGGTGGACGGCGGCAGTGCCGCCCCTTGCCCTCGCTTGTCCTCGCCGCTTCTCTCCTCCTTCCTCCTGTAAAGCTGCTTGTCACATTGTGCACCAATGGGAGCTCTTGAAATAAATAAATATTTCCCTTTTTTGTAATTTTTGCGGACAAATAAAGTATTATTTGTGTCGACATTACGTGTGACGTCATTTGTGTCGATGCAATGGCGTGTGACGTCATCCCCAAAAAAAAACCTCCAAACAAAAGCGAGAGAGAGAGAAAGCCCAAAGCGCACTTTGCTTTTTTCCCTGCAGATTTACCCTACCAGTCGTTCACTTTGTTGTTTTTTCCTTCTCCAACTTTCTATCTCTCTGTGTGATGCAAACCTTGGAACCAAGGGGCGACCAACAACAACAACAACCACCACCACCACCACCAGAGCGAAAAAATATTACGGAACACGAAAGACAGCAAAGCTCCTCGAAAGAGTACCGCAGCAGCAGCCGCAGCCGCAAGGAGAACGTGGCGAGGGAAGTTCTGCTGGAGGCCAACCACAAGGCAGCGAATTCGGTAGCAGCGTTGGGAGTGTCCCCGCTTCGTTGGAGAGCAGCCTCATCCTCATCGCAGCGTGACGACAGCAACGGTAACTCTCGTCGGAGAAAAATGTTGGTGGGAGAGACGCAGGAAGACACCACCGCGGAGGAGGAGGAGCAGGAAGCCATGGTGGAGGGAAGTGGCAAGGCAGAGTTGATGCTGGCCAAAGAGAAGGAGCGGAGAGACCGTTGGAGCATGGTCATTTTGATAATTTTGTGTACGAAAATACACAGTCTCATTTTTGTCCTCCTCTCTCTCTCTCTCTCTCTCTCTCGTTTTTCCTTCATTTCGTTTTTTCTCCTCATCTCTTTTTAGTTCTCAATGCTTCTCTTCTCTCTTCTCTCCTCTTTCTTCTTTCTTCCCTCCTCTTTCATCTCTTCTTCTTTCTTTTCTGCTTCTCTGCTTCTCTTCTCTCTTTGATCTTGCTTTCACCTTCCATGTTTCATTTTTTCCTCCCACATTTTCTTACTATTTTGTTTTCTCTCATCCACTTCGTCTAGACATGATTCAGGGGGTGCCATTGGGGTTGACGCTGGGTTCTCTTCCATTCCTGATACAAAACAAAAGCAGCTACACACAGATAGGAGTATTTTCTCTGGCCTCCTATCCTTACAGCCTCAAGCTGTTGTGGTCTCCTCTTGTTGATGGCGTGTTTTCAGATCGTACATAACATTTCTTCTTCTTTTTCTTGCTTTTCTTGTTCTTCTTCTTCTTCTTCTTCTTCTTCTTCTTCTTCTTCTTCTTCTTCTTCTTCTCTCTTCTTCTTCTTCTTCTTTCTTTTCTTCTTCTTCTTCTTCTTCTTCTTCTCATTCTTATTTCATTTTTTATTCTTTGCGATTCCTTATTTAACAATTTACATACAGGGATAGGACGGCGAAAGAGTTGGATAGTACCCATACAGTTCCTGTCAGGCTTGCTTTTGTACAACATCAGCCTTTGGATAGAGGATGCCTTGAGCAGTACCCATGTTCCTGTAACTCAACTCACAATCACTTTCTTTGTGCTTGTCGTGATGGTGGCCACTCAAGACATCGCTGTTGACGGTTCGTATCTCACTCTCGTTCTTGTCTTGTTTTTGTTGTGCCATCTATTCCTTTTCGTTCTCTTTCTTTGTATTTTTGATTTGTACTGAGAGTATAATGTTGCGTCAATGAAAAGGTTGGGCTCTAACAATGCTTTCGAGGGCCAAACGAGGCTACGCCTCTACTTGTCAGGTGCATTATCTTTATCTTCAATGTCTCTTCCTCTGTTTCTTTTTCGTCGCCTCATCCTTTTATTTTTTCTCTTTCTCCTTCTTCTTTTTCTTGTTCTTGTTCTTTTTCTTTTCGGTTATTTTTATATTTCTTTGTCCTTACTAACCAACCTAAAAGACAATAGGACTCAATTGTGGATATTTTCTCTCCTTTACCATCTTTCTTGCTCTAAATTCAGCAGAGTTCAGCAACGCCTACCTTCGCAGCGCAGACCATCAACAACCCACGGGAGTTTTGTCAGTAAGCATGTACATTCGTTTCTGGGCCATCATCTACTTGCTCGTTACCTTCTATTTAGCTTTCTTCCAAGTAGAGAAAAAAGTAAAGAAAAGAACGATTATAACGAGACCCCATCAACGCAACAACACTTCTGCTTTGTCGCTTCAGCCAGAAGAGAAGATTGAATTTACGTCAAGTTATCGTCGTTCGCATGAAGACTTAGATGAAAATGAAAAAGCAAGAGAAAACGCAGAAGCACGATTGTTAGACGTACATGAAAGTGAACATGAACATGAAGAAGACTATGTTGAAGATGGATTGACCGTAACTGCTATCTACACCAAGATATGGCAAATTGTCAACCTTCAACACATGAGAAAGCTGCTTTTAGTATTGGTGTTGTACAAGATTGGCTTCATGGCGGCGGACAGCGTTGGCGCGTTGAAGCTGATAGAAAAGGGCTTCAAGAAGGAGGACTTGGCTTTGTTCGTCTTGATAGAGTTTCCATTCCAGATATGCTCCGCTGTACTAGCTGGTCGTTGGTCCAGTGGTGATCAACCGCTAAAAGTTGTACGTATTTGTCTTCCTTTCATTGATTTTTTGTTTCTTTGTTTTTGTTCATCTTTTGCTTTGTTGAATTACTAATCGATTGTATTGTAACCAGTGGCTGACTTCATATAAAATGCGGCTGGCAATTTCGTCGCTGAGCGTGTTGGTCATCTACTTTTTCCCTGCCTCTGGACACATCAGCTATGGCTACTATTTCTTGATTTTGGGTGTCACTCTTGCCACCTCCTTTGCTGGCACCGTTCAATTTGTGTCTCAGGTTTCTTTCTTCAATCTTTTTGCTTCTCTACCCTTTCTCTTTTCTCTTTTCCTAGCTCTTTTCCTCTTGTCTCTACTTTTTCCTTCATCTTCTTTCTATCACCTTCAAAACACGCACTAACAAATTTCGATTTAAAAAAAAAAAGGGAGCTTTCTTTGCACGAATCAGCGATTCCTCAATAGGAGGCACCTACTTAACTCTTCTCAACACATTCTCCAATTTCGGTGGGACATGGCCCAAGTTCTTCGTTCTTTACTTTGTCGACTTTTTCACCACCAAACATTGCATACTCAACAACAATGATAATGACGATGCGGCAGCTGCTTCAGCCTCTCTTTCGAACCACAACTTTTGTGCTTCGGAAGAAGAACAAGAGAGGTGTGCTGCTTTAGGAGGCACTTGTACGATTGTCAGCGATGGCTACTATCTTGTGGCGATGGCGTGCAGCATCATAGGCCTTATCACATTCCTCTTCCTGCAGAGATACTTTTTGCCCTTGCAACACTTGAAGAAGTCAGCATGGATGTTACCTCGTTCATCTGCTTCTTCGTTTTCCTCTTCTTCAGAACATGTTGTAGAAAGAGGAGGAGGGGATGGTTCTTCTTCGACTGTTGCTCATCGTAAACCCAACAACTGAGTTCACTTTCAACTTCTTTCTTTCTTGTCCTTTCTTGTACTTTCAAATTCTCTCTTTCCTTCTTTCCTTTCTTTCTTTCTGCTTTCTTCCCTGATTCTCTTCAGCCCAACCGGAACCAATTTTTTTCCTTGTGGGCTTGCAACTTTTGACCGCTCCCTACCTTTATTTCTTCTTGTTTGACCGCTTGTTTCTTTGTTTTTTTTTTATTATTTTTATTTTTTTTTCGTCTGGATTTGACGAGAATAGTTTAGCTAACGATGACTGCGACTGACGAATCAAAAATTCAGTACGTAATTATGGAACTGTTAATTAAACAACTAATATATGATTACTTTACAGATAGAACGAACAAAAAAAGAAAAAACAAAAACAAAAATACTGGAATTGCAGGACAGAGGCAACCAAAAAAAAAACTCGCGAACTGCGCACAGAAGGGAGCACTAAAACTCTGCTTCAGGACTCCACTTAAAAAAAAAAACGAACAAAAAACAAAAAAAAGAACAGTAAGACCACCACAGCGTAAATTCTTTCGGCAGTAATAAGAGACAACAAAAAAAAGTGGTAACTAAACGGAGTTTTTTGTTTTGCTTCCTTTTTGTTTAAACTCACTTCATCTCTTCGTAGTAAAATTTTTTTTTTGGGTGAAAGCTCTGAGCAATGGAAGAAAGAAGAAGACGGGACAGAAAATCAGTTTCTCCTCTTTCTTCCGCCTCTCACGAAGAAACGAGACTCGCGAGAAGAGCTGAACGACAGCAAAGACGGAAGGGAAGAGGGCAATTCAAAAGCCTGAGCCCTCCTCCCCAACAACAACAAAACGACATCATCAAAAAAACAACCACAAAAACGGTTGAGTTTATTAGCCCTGAGGAACAACAGCAACAAAATGATCAGCAGTCACAACAATCGCCAAAACGAGACGTGAAAAAACATTACCAGGAGCTACCGAAGAAATCGATGTTTGCCAAACCAATCGTAGTAAAAACGAAAAGCGACCGTAACTGTCGTCTTGCCGCTCAGCTACAACCTCAACAACCCCAACAACCTCAACAACCTCAACAGCAACAACAACAACAGCAACAACAGCAACAGCAACAACCTCAACAGCAACAGCAGCAGCAGCAACAGCTTCAACCTCAACAACAGCAACAACAGAGACGACAAAGAAGTTTAAACGAAAGAAAACAGCGAAGTTCGAATGGGCATGGCAGCAATAACGGCAGTCAACACTTTCAACGACCTCGAAACAGAAGAAAGTTAACGGAAGAAGAGAGGGAAGAGTTTTTCACAAATGTTGAAGAACTTCGTCTTTTGCTAAACGAAGTTGAAAAAGCAGAAGATAAACTTGAGAAGATAAGGGCCAAAGATGCAACAGAAGAAAGCGATTCGACAGAAGACAGCTCTACAGAAGAAGAGGACGACGATGAGGAAGAAGATACTGATTCAGACGATGATGATGATGACGACGAGGACGAGGACGAGGAAAAAGACGAGGAGCAAGATGATAGTCGCCGTTTGCGTTCTGCTTCTTATCTTCTGAAGACTTATTATCATTCTCGACCAAAACAAAACTTTCACTTGGTAGATCCTTTGGAACAAGATACCAACAAGGGAGAAGCTCAAAAGAAAAAACAATCGTCAAAAGACAACCAGAAAGAAAAGAAGAAAAAGAAGAACGTGTTCTCTTCTTTGTTGTCTTCTTCCTCGTCAACAATAACAACTGCTAGTGGCGTTTGGAAAAAACAACGTGAAGAAGAAGACGAAATGATGAAACTTTGTTTTGATGAAAAAGAGTCGCCGTCGAATATTGTGTATGACAAGAACAACGAGATCGTTGCTGTTTCTTTGGCCAAACTCATCGACAAGCTTGTTCGCTTTGCTTCCAAAGCTGGTTTGTTTTCTTTATTTCTTTTTCTTTCGTTCTTCCTTCCTTTAGTTCTAACAAGCACGAAAACAGCTGATGCAGAAGAGGCTTCTACGTTTGACTTAGAGTGGGGTTCCATCATGAGCGAGGTCAAGAAAAACCTTACTCCCGGCGAAGGTATGTTTTTCTTTCCTTCTTTCTTTCTTGTCGTTTCTTTCTTTCTTTCTTTCTTTCCCTTATTCTTATTCTTATTCGTTTATATCTGTGTTTGAATTGTAGAAGAGAGTAACTCAGACGACGAAGAAGACGGAGAAGGCTTATCAGATGACTTTTCCTCAGACGATTGGTCGTTTGAAGCTATTCTCAACGAAGCCAAAGTTCTCAAAAGTCCTCGTAAGCTGGAACCAAAAGAGCAGAAAGACGATCAACAGCGACCATTACAAACACGGTCTGCTTCCATGCCGCCGGCAGTTACTTGTTTGGACAAAAGCAATAACAATAATAGCGCCAACGTTACCAGCAGCAGTTATAACAGTCCGTTAGTGCAAAACAGACAACAGCAGTTACTCAATTCAATGAGGGAAAGAGGAAAGACCGACTCGTTCGTGATCACTGGTGGCAGTTTCTCCGTGCCCAACTCTCCTGTTCGCTTTGCGGCAACCTCTCTTCCTTCTTCTACATCGACCTCATCTACTCCTTCATTCCGTCCTCTCGCCCACTCGTCTGCTGTTGTGACCACCACCGCAATACAAAAGAAGGCCTCTCCTTCTCCGGTTCCTTCTCCAACTTCCGGTAATTGCTTTTGCCTTTTCTCTTCAAACTGTTTCTTTTGACGATCAATTTCTCATTTCTCTTTCGCTCAAAAGATCCAAGAGCACGTTTTGTTCAGACCGAAGGAGGAGCACTTTCACGCTCTCACTCGTCCTTATCTGCCAAAAAGAAAAAGAACAGCATTTCTGGAGCGAAAGAACTCTTTGGCTCTTCAAACTCCATTCAGCCTCAACAACAGCAGCAGCAACAGCCTTCTTTGTTGCCTGAACCTGACTTTCTGGAACAGTTCTTGTTAAGCTACCAGCTGTTTCTTTCCCCGTTGGCGTTGATGAAAGCTGTCATTTCGAGAAGCAATGCTATAAATCCGTCAGCTTTTACGAGAGCCGAACTTCAGAAAGGGTAACTCTCATTCCTCTTGTTCTTCCTTCATGTTCTGCTGACCATTAATTGTCTTTCACACAAACCAACAGTCTATTCTATATATTTCAACAATGGATCTTCCTTCAACCCTCCGATATTTACAAAGACGAGAAGACCTACAACTACTTTCGTAAACATGTTTTAGCTGTGGGAAGAGAAGACGTCAAAGAGAAGCTCTTCACCGCCAAACAAATCGGAGACCTGACCGGTCTTTTGGAGAAGAGAAAGGAGGAAGAACGATTTGAGGAAGCAGAATCCTCTTTGGTAGTGGAAGGCAAATCGTCCTCGTCCATGCTACCTATTAACAGTGGAAGCAGCGGTAATGACTCTTCTAAGAAACCTATTAGTTGGAGAAACATTAAGGTCTCTTCCTTCTTTATTCTTTAGTTCTCTCTCTTCTCTCTCTCGCTCTCGCTCGCTTAGCGCTCCTCTCTGTTCTACTTCTGCTTCAATAATAGACTAACATTTATTGGTGTTCTGTTCAAGTCGGAGGAGGCAGCAAGGCAGTTAACGCTAATGGAGTATGCCAAGTTTAAGCTCATCCGTGTTACGGAGTTGTTGAAGATGGGATGGACCAAGAGCAACAAGAACAAGGATGCTCCTCATATCGTCGCATTTACTCATCATTTCAATCATGTATGTTTTTTTCTCCGCTGCTCTGCTCTCTCTCTCTCTCTCTCTCTCTCTCTCTCTCTCCCTGTCTTCGTTTGTTCATAGTCAGTAACAACTAAATAGATGAGTGGATGGATGGCCTCCGAAATTGTGCGACACTCAAAACTAGAAACAAGAGTTAAGCTCATCAAAAAGTTCATTCGTATTGCTGAGGTACTTTTTCTTCATTCCTCTTTATTGCTTTCTTCTTTCTCATCACGAAAACACAAAACAGATATGCTTGGAGTTAAACAACTTTAATGGAGTCTTAGAGATCCTCTGCGCTCTCAACAATACCTCCATATCTCGCTTGAAGAGCACATGGCTAGCTCTTCCCGGAGATTACTCTCTCCGCTTGGAGCGTCTGGACTCTCTCATGAGCCCCAAGAACAATCGCCGCAACTATCGCAACCACCTGCAACGGTTGCGCCCTCCCTGCGTGCCCTATCTCGGCGTCTTTCTTGGAGACTTGACTTTTATCGATGACGGCAACAGCACTTTTGTCAGTGGCGAGAAGGCGTTACGATTGGCTTCTCCTTCTCCTTCGCCTTCTTCTTCTTTATCTTCAACGTCATTGCAAAAGACAAAAGGAGCTAGCAGTGAGGACGACGATGATGGAGATGATGAGAGTGGGCGCTCGAGTTTGGATGATGAGGATCACCAAAACGGAGAAGAAGACGAGAAAAAGAAGAAGATGATAAACTTTGCCAAGTTGAAAATGGTGTCGAGGATTATTCGCGTCATCTACTACTTCCAGCAGAGTCCTTACTTTGAAGAGGCCAACCCACGAATCCAACAGTTCTTGGCGGATACCTCCAAACACAACGTCCTCTCCGAAGAAGAGCTCTATCAGGCATCCATTCATCTTCGACCCATTCAAGGTGGCCCTTCCACTTAAAGTGAAACTTCTCACCATCCTCTTTTTTTTTTTGTTTTTGTTTTCATGTTTTCTGTATTTTCTTTTACAATTGTACATTACGTTTAAACGCACTTCGTTGCATTAAAGAAGAAGCCAAAGAATAGAGAGAAAAAAGTTAGGTGCCCATCATCAGTTTTACAAAGTCGGGAAAGGAGATGTGGCCATCGCCATCGAGGTTGGCCTCTCGTATCATTTCGTCGAGGTCCTCGTGGCGAATTGGATCCCCTGCTTTTGTCAGCACTTCGCGAAGGTCCGCCAGTGATATACGCCCGCTGTTGCCTCTGTCAAATAACTGCGATTTATCTGAGCAGCGCAACAGGGAGAGAGAGAGAGAGAGAGAGAGAGAGAGAGAGAGAGAGAGAGACAGAGAGAGAGCGACAGAGAGAGAGAGAGAGAGAGAGAGAGAGAGAAGACAGAGAGACAGAGAGACAGAGAGACAGAGACAGAGACAGAGACAGAGACAGAGACAGAGACAGAGACAGAGACAGAGACAGAGACAGAGACAGAGACAGAGACAACAAAACAGTGAGAGGGCAGTAAGAGTAGTAACGTACCTGCCAGGCTTTTCTGAGGTCGGGTTCAAGGGCCTGCCAGGAAATGTGCTTATCCATCATTTGTATAAATTCGTCACAGTCTATAGCTCCACTTTGATCTTTTTTTTTTGTTGTTAAATAGCAGGAAAACAAAAACCACACCACAGACATTTATCAAAAAACGTGATCGAACTGAACAGACGGGCAAAAAAAAAAAAAAAACGCAAGCGTTACCTGTGTCGACGCTTTCAAACATCGCTTTTAACTCAGCGGCAGAGGGTTGCAAGCCCATCGACTTCATGACGGACTCCAGCTCCTTCAGCGTGATCAACCCATCCCCGTCCCTGTCGAACAGAGAGAAATACTCTTTGAGGTCACGCAGCTGCTCCTCGCTGCACTTGTTGCCGCCTCGTCTTGCTGCTTCCATGTTCGCTGCTTATTTTTGCAGGTTCCGCTTTACGAAGTGTGGCAACCTAATATCTTAATGTTAACATAATATACTCGCTAGGCTCGGTATTTTCCATTCCAGGAAAAAATTCAAACTTTAAAAAAGATATCGACATCGGCAGGATTCGAACCTGCGCGGGCGGAGCCCAATTGATTTCTAGTCAATCACCTTAACCACTCGGTCACGATGTCTTCGTTGCGATGAAAGTCTCATTGTTGCCCTCTCATTCCCAGTATGTAATGTGTTTGCAAAATGTGCGGTTCTTCCCGAACGACAACGGTGCGCCTGGGCAGCCCAGCAAACAACCCTTGGTCAGAACTGACACCGAAGACAAAACATTCTCGGGTAATGGCTGCATCCTCTTCCTCCTCCTCCCCAAAGGTTTGGTTCATCACGGGCTGCTCCACCGGCTTCGGCAGGGAGATCGCCCTGGCGGCTCTGCAGCGCGGCGACAAAGTCATCGCCACCGCAAGAAACGTTGAGAGGCTCGCTGAGTTGCGGGCAGCTGGCGCGCATGCACTCGCGCTTGACGTGACCGGCCCGTTGGTGGAGCTGGAGGCCCTAGCCAACGAGGCCATAAAGGTCTACGGCCAGGTGGACATCCTCGTCAACAACGCTGGCTATACTCAAACTGGAGCTCTCGAGGAAGTCACGTATGTTGGCAACTATTCACACAACAATGAAAAAGTAAAGCGCTAACGACTGTAAAAAAAAAAGGCCCGAACAAACCTTCGCCCAGTTCAACACGAATGTGTTTGGACTGCTCAACGTTACGCGGGCCTTCCTGCCCCACATGCGCGAGCGAAAGGCCGGAGTAGTCGCCCTCATCGGCAGCATGGTCGGTTGGGTAGGTTATCCCGGTGTCGGTCTCTACTGCGCTTCCAAGTTTGCTGTTGAAGGTAACGCATTTATACGCGTCACGTCAACCCATGCTTGCCTCCCAAACTGAACAACGTACTTAGGTCTTGGAGAAGCCTTACATGGGGAGTTGGCACCATTGGGTATCGCTGTGACGGTGATAGAGCCTGGCTCCTTTCGGACGGCCCTCCTCAAAGAAGGCTCTAACCTGGGTGCGGCCTCCCGTCACATTGATGACTACAAGCCATCCGCAGGCTATGCCTTGAAGCTCGTGAAGGAGCGTGATGGCAAGCAAGAAGGTGACGCCGTCAAGGGCGCGCAGCGCATAGTGGACGTGCTCACGCTCTCAGGGAGTGCTGCTGGCCGCCAGCAGATCCCCATTCGTTTCGCTCTTGGCGGCGATGCCATGGCGGCCATCAAGGGCAAGATTCAAAGCTCGTTGGCCATGTTGGAGGAGTGGAAGGACCTCTCGCTCGGCACCGAACACGAGGACGTAGCAGCACCTTCCTCCCACGAACCGTAACATATTGGCAGACAAGAAGGAAGGGGAGGGGAGAGAAGGATTTTTCGTGTCGACACGAAAATTGGAGGCACACCTGCACAGTTAGTTGTCAATAGTTGGTCAAAATGCCTCGTGTCGTCGACAAAAAACCAGAAAACGTTAAAAAAAGGGAAAGAAATAGTGGAGAAGAGAGAGACAAATGGAGGAAGCAGCAGGCAAGAAGGCGATGAACGGAGCTCCGGCTGGCGCTTTGTCCGTGAACACGCGGGTCCTCACGAAAGAGGAGGAAGAGGCGTACAACACCTGCGACCCCGAGCAACGCCCCCTCTTCCAAGAAATGTGCATCCGCATCGACCACGAGGACCAGGTGCTCGGCCCCATCGCCAAGCGGGACTGCCACCTCAACAGCGCCATCCGCGAGGGCATCCTCCACCGCGCCTTCTCCGTCTTCCTCTTCTCCTCCAAGGAGAACGGCACCAAGCTGCTCCTCCAACAACGCTCCGACAAGAAGCCCACCTTCCCGCTGCACTGGACCAACACCTGCTGCTCTCACCCGGTCTACTTTGTGGACCCCAAAAACACGGAGGGGGGAGAGGGCATACCCCAAGAGGACTGGGAGTTGGAGGAGGGCCGTCAGCTGGGCGTAAAGAGGGCCGCCAAGCGGAAGCTTTGGCACGAGCTCGGCATTGCGGCCCATCACGTGCCGGACGTGGAGAGGGACTTCACCTTCCTCACCAGGATACATTACATGTCGGAGAAGGGCTCTTGTGACGGCGTTTGGGGTGAACATGAGAGTGCGTTCTTTCTTGGTGTCATGCTTTTTTGCTCCTTGCTTTTGTTCCTTGTCTTGTTTCTCTCTGTTGCGCTTCCCTCTTGTTTTTCCGAATCTTTGCGACACACTTTGGTCATTTTCTCTTTCTCTCTTCATTTATTTCTCTTATTCTCTCTTCCTTTCCTCTTCTTCCGCTTGTTCTTCTGCTTTGTCTTTCTTCTCTTCCCTCTTCTTCCGCTCTTACTCCGGCTTCTTTTCTGCTTTTTTTCTTCATTTAACGAAATTTTCTTCTATTCCTTCTTCTCCTCTTGCTTTCATTGTCCTTGTGTTCTCTGCTGTCCTTCATGCCTTCTCGTTCCCTACCTTTTTTTCCCTCCTCTCCTTTCCTCTCGTCTGCTCTCTCCTCCTTTCTCACCCATGTACGCTTTATACAGTCGACTACATTTTGTTCCTTCAGAGAGACGTGGAGGTGGTGCCTCGTCCCAACGAAGTGAAGGAGTATCGTTGGGTCACCCAACAGGAGCTTACCGAGTTTATGGAAACGGCGGAAGAGAATGGGGTGGCCATAACGCCATGGTTCAAGCTCATCGTGGAAAAGTTCTTGTTCAAATGGTGGGACGCTCTTCTTCGAGATGACCTGGCCTCTCAGGCTGACGTTGACACCATCCATCGCCTTTGCTGATGTTCATCTTTTTTCTCTCTCTTCTTCTTCTTCTTTCTTTTCCTCTATTTCTCTCCCTCTCTGTCTCTCTCTCTCTCTCTCTCTCTCTCTTCTTATCTTCTCTCCTCTCTCGTTCCCTCTTGGTACGGGTAACTCCTTTCTTCTCCCCTATCGTTAGGCTTTATCGAATCCACTTCATGCTGTGCAGCAAAAAGCAAAAAAAAAAAATAAAACAATAATTTTAATGATAAAACATGTAATGAAGTCGATTTTCGGCAGGTTTCTAAGCAACAGAATGCCTTTTTTTGCTCATGTATCATAGCAACATGTTGTTAAGGCAATCGATCAATTAACCGATGATCGGAGCCAATGCTGTTTTTTTGGTAAATTGGTTGCAAACGGTTGTCAAGGAAACCCTTAAAAAAGCAATATAATAAGGCTTTCGTTCATGGGTGATGCGACCATTCGCTAAACTTTGGTTTTTAGGATCGGGGGAGTTGCGCGCGGGTAGAGTTCGATCTCGGTGCAGTGTTTATGAAAATCCGTTAACCCACGACGCACGTTGAAATGGTGTTACGTAGGAAACTGAAGCCAGAAGGAGGGCATTCATTCACCCTGTAGATCGCCCGAAGTTATCATGCTCTCCTCCCCCCGTTAAACTTAAAACCCTTTGTGTTGTTTTACGTTTTTTTTGAAACTATGGTTTTACCTTTCGACAGGCTCGTTGGTTCACCTGGGCACCAGATAGTGTTCCTCTTTCTCTGTTGTAGGTCTCGTTCTTGCGGAGGAACGCATTTCAAAACAAGAGGAAAACAGCAGGAGTTATGCATAAAACCCTTCCTCCGTTGGAGCACTTGACCGCTGCTCCCTCTTCTGCTTGCACCGCTGCTTCTACTACCGCACTGCGGGTTCCGGGATTCTGCTCGGTCCCTCCCACAACTCCACAAGACATCTTTCCCATGATGGGCTATCACCCTTCCGCAACAACCATAACTCCTGCCACGCCAAGCCAACAACACCCGTTTCTGCTGAACCACCACAACGCCCTAGAAATGCGCTTCCACTGTGAACCACAAAACATGTCTTCTCCCCGTTCTCGTCTTCGGGAGAGCTACAGCGGCCACCCAATAATGAGCGACCCAAGGGAGCAACAATTGGAACAAGTCTTCGGCACGGCCAATGACTTGGTCTGCTTTGCACAGGCGATGAAAGCGGGGGGAGCTGCTTGCTCGCTGCAACACTGGCAAAGGATGCTCACACAAACGCTCCACCTCCAACAGTTAGTTCTTGGGGCAATGGATAACATTCGAGAAAGCGCCCCCACTCCGGCTGAACTCTCTTCCTTCTCTGTTCCTTCTTCCATATCAAAATCAACTCCGTCTAACAGTTGGGGCTTTGAAAGCTTCTCCTCCTTCTCCTCTACTCTTCCTTTGGCTTCCTCCGCCTCTTCTTTCTCTGCTCCTGCCCTGAGGGATCATCCTGTCTTGGAGATTCAGCAACAAAGTGGGGCGCATGGTCGACGAAGTTTCAGTCTTCCTCATCAAAGATCCTTCGACAAAAGTCCGAGCTGCCGTGGGGCAGATCGCCGAAGACTTTCTTTCTCTCAACTCTCTTCGCAGAGCGATGATACAGATGACGCTATTTCTTCTTCTTCTGCCCCTTCCGCAACTTCGCTACCTAACCTCCACAATGAACCGTCTTCGCCGTCAGCGCATTATGGAACTCAGATGGAGTTCCAAAACGCTTCCGTATGGGGAGATGGAGGAGAATGCGAAATGGGAGCGTTGGTGAGAGAGGCAGAGTTTGCTCTGTCTGCAGTTGAGAGAAGAGGTTCTAGTTCTTCTGGCTGTAGTTCGGCTTCCAACTCGTATCCTTCCTCTCCCTTTGAGAATGGCTTCCCGCGCATTTGTCTTAATTGCGGTACTTCTGAAACTCCGGAGTGGCGAAGAGGGCCACAAGGCAGAAGAACGTATGTTCCTTCTTCTTCGATCTTCCGTCTTCTTTCTGCTAATTTCGTTTCGTCCTTGTTACTTCTATCACATCTGTATTTCTTTCCTCTTGCTTCTTTCTGACAATGAATGAGCAGGTTGTGCAATCGGTGTGGGCTTCGGTATGCCAAGGCGAAAAAGCGAACAGAGAGACAGATAACTCGACAGAAAGGCAGCATTCAGGCCATCCTCAATTAGAGCGTAGTTGCTCACAACCATTTAGGAAAGGGTTGATGCAGCAAAAGATCCAAACTGATGTACAGTTGTAAATGCACTTGTAAAAGAGAAGAAAAATAAAAAAGCAGACAGAGGTCATTGTATTGTCATACGTACTTATTGGTTACTTTCACTGGGCGTTTTTCAGCTATAGTCAGTAAGAGAGATGAGGAGCGAACTGAACGAAAGAAGTGAAAGAGAAAAAAAAACATTTCTATTGTGTTGGTCATCAGGACTTCCCACCGTCACCAAACAGTCGCATTGCTTTCTTTATTTGTTCATCTGTCATCGTGTAAGCAGAAGAAAGTGAGAGAGAGAGAGAGAGAGAGGCAGCGTACAGGCAGCAATAGTAAGGGCAGTGGCGTTGGAAATCCAAAGTACTCGAGCACCCATTCCCTTAGCGAATGCAGAGATGCCTTCCTGTTTAGCAATTTGTCGTGCAGCGTCCATCCATCCTTTATACTCAGAGCCCACCTTTGGTGGTCAACACGTTAGTTATTCTATAGGAAAAGGAAAGTGGAGATAGACAGGAGAAAAGAAGTCTCGCACCTGTATCCTAGTCTTTATAACATCAAGTGGACCAGTAACTGCAGCAGCTACTGCACCAGCATAAGCTCCTCCAACTAAGTTTCAAAGTCAATAACAATAGCAAAGGAAAAGGGAGCACAGAGGAAACAAACCAAATTGATGCGGAAGAGAAAGGTCATCGACGGAAGGCAAACCATACCATTTCTTCATTTGCAGTTTGGCGTGCTCATACGCCACAAAATAAATACCTACAAAAGGGCAATACACCGCCAGTCCCGCCCCAAAACCCTTTGGTGTTCATTCATTCAGGTAATAAGTAAATGGAACAGAGGACAAAAGAGAGAAAGTTCCAATGAAACAAACAATATGAACACAACGCACTGACAGTAAAGATCAAGCAGCAGAACAAGGAAGGCATACATACCGTCCAAAGAGCACGAAAGCCTTCCTCCCCGACAATTGTCATCATGCAATGCCAACTCCCTCTGTACTTAACCTGAAGCATCGACGCCTCTCCCCCACTCTTCCCACCCGCCTCAGCTGCTCCCTTCATGCTGTTCCTCTGCACCTGCAACCGCTGCTTGATGACATCCTGCGGCGTCCACACAAGAGCTCCCGCAATGTCAGCCACCACGCCGCCCGTGAAATGCACGAACGGGCCCTTCTCTTCGAGCGGCGTGTTGGGCCTAAGTAGCCTCTTGGTGGCTTCATAGCTGCCAAAGTAGAGTGCATGGGCGGGCACCGTGAAGGCCGCCACCACCGGGAAGCCCTTGTAGAGACTGCGCCAACCTTCGTGGCGGATGATCTGGGTGAACGTGTCCCATGTGTTCTTGTAGACTAAGGAAGGGCCGGAGCCTCTCTGTTTTTTTAAGTTGAAGAAAGAAAAGGAGAAGGAGAAGGAGAAGGAGAAGGAGAAGGAGAAGGAGAAGGAGAAGGAGAAGGAGAAGGAGAAGGAGAAGGAGAAGGAGAAGGAGAAGGAGAAGGAGAAGGAGAAGGAGAAGGAGAAGGAGAAGGAGAAGGAGAAGGAGAAGGAGAAGGAGAAGGAGAAGGAAAAGTGAGCAACCAGTAAGGAGTATTCGTCAGTAAACAGAAGGATTAGAAGTGAGGAGAGAAACTAACCTGAACTTGGAGTCTAGTGCGACAGGTATCGATCGGATGAACAACACCGTCACTGAACAAGCCTATGTGTGTGGCAGTGAGAATGGTCACCATTTATTTTTTTTAAAACACAAACTTTGGGTGGCAGTGTATTTTACAAAAAAAAAATATAGTGAGATTACCTGCTGCAGCTCCTGCAAACAAGTGAAAAACGGCTGTCTCCTCCTCAGCAGCTGTTCTCTTGGCGAGGCCTTTGTCCACCGACCGATCCGCTCCTTGCTGCATCCCTTTTTTTTTTCCCCCCACTACCTGTATTCTTGCACAACTTAAGCAGCTTTGCTGACCATTGCCACCAATATAAGGTGGTCTACAAAAATTTCCGACCCGGCTTAAACTTTACGTCGATTATATACGATCAAAAATCAAAGCACCAATCAAAAATCAAAGTTGGGTAGTCGACAAAAAGAAAAGAAAGAAAGGTTGGCTTCCCCCGCGAGCAGCCCTACCCCTGCTTTGTGCCACACTTGCCTTGTTTTTCCCTCCTCCTCCTCCTCTTCTTCTTCTTTCGTTTCTTTTTGACATACACCCATGTATCACTACCAACCCGCGGCAAGCACGTCCTACACCACAACCACCACCGAAACGCGGGTCATCGAGCAGGTGGAGCCCGCCACCTACTACACCACCACCTCCATGGCGCCCTCCTCGTTCTACACTCTGCCGGCAATGACGACGACCATGGCCCCTCCTTCTGCAAGCTCGTACGTCGTGGCCCCTCCCTCCCTCTCCTACGACATGGGGCCAACGCTACCACCTCCTTATGTCACTCCCTTGGCGTCCCTCCCTCCGCTTTCCTCTCCCTCTGCTGCCCCCATTTCTGCCACCACCTACTACCCGCACCCTTCTTACTCGTGGAGCGCCACTAACAGCAGCGCAGGACCCGTTGGAGCAACGACCACCTACACCACCACTACCTACTCTTCTTCTTCCTCTGGTGGTGGGCCACCATTGGATAATAATGGCTTTGCGTACACTCCGCCACCGCCGCCTTCCATGTCTGCCTATCCATCCTCTTCCTCCTCTTTCGCTCCTCCTCCTCCTTCTTCTTCCTACTATCCTTCTCCTTATTCCTCTGCCTCTTCTTCAGCCGCTCCTTACATCCCTTCATCAACGGCGCCTCCTGCCACAACCACCACTTATTATTCTGCCACCTCCTCTCCTGCTCCTCGTCCTCCGTTCTCCTCTTCCTCCTCTGGCTATGCCACCGCACCCATTCCTACGGTTAGTTATTCCCTTCGTTCCCCTCTTTCCTCTCTTTCCTCTCTGCTGCTCTGCTTCCCTCGTCTCTTCTCTGCTTCTCTGCTTCTCTCAACAAAACATCACAACAACAGGGGATGACGCACACCGCGTCATACATGGACAGAACAAACAATATGTCGAACAGCAGCCAACCAGGCGTCTACGGTGATGGCTTCAACAAACACAGAGGCGTCCTCACCAGGAAATGATACCTCTTTCTTTTCTTTGTGTCTGTACATAACAACTAAAGCTAACCCACACAAATAGAAAAACTCTTCCTCTATTTACTGGAAACAATACACATTTAACACTTTTTTTTTTTGCTATCCCGAGTTATCTTTTTTGTTTCGGCGCCAAAGACTCGAGCGACGTCCGCTGTTACTGCCATTGCTCTTCTTTCCTTCTGTCTCAGCTGCTTCTCTGGCTGCCGTCACCGCCGCCAACACTTGTTCTGCCACTGACGCTGCGGATGATGTACCTTCCACCTCTCTTTCTTTTTCGCCTCCTCCTATTAACAATGCGGTCGTTCCTTCTTTCTCGTTGTTTGTTTCGTTGTTGTTGTCGTTTGAAGTGTTTTCTCCCTCTTTCTCTATTTCTTTCTCTTTCTCTTTCTCTCTCTCCCTTTCTCTCTCCTTCCTTTCAGCGTTTGCATAAGAGGAAGAAAGTGAGGGCGAGGATAGAGAGAACGGCACATGGAGAGCGGAAGCTTGTGGCTCACATAGAAGAGACATGTCCCAAAGGGCGTCATCATCGAGGGACTGCGGCAGCCTCTCCTGCTGAAACTCGCATAGATAGTCACGAATGGTTGTCTCCGTTTCGAGCGAGTAGGGTGTCGTTTGAAACTTTTCAATCTCCTTAATGACCAACAAAAGCCTTCGTCGCTTGTCGATGTTGATGAGTCGGAAAAGGTTGTTGTTGTTGCTGTTGCTGTTGTTGTTGCTGGAGGTGTGAGCTAGGGGAGAGTGCAGACGAGGGGATGGCGGCGCGTTGGTGTTGTTGTTCTTGTCGATAAAGTCTGGATTGCCATCTTCGATGTGAAGTATGTCTGAAAGATGAATACCTTTTTTTAAAATATTTGTTAACATCAGTTTAAACAAAGGAGAGAGAGAGAGAGAGAGAGAGAGAGAGAGAGAGAGAGCGCGCGAACGAGAGAACTGAGGATGTTGAGACGAGAGGGAGCAAAAGGCCGAAAGAACCAAAGGACGACAGCAAGAGAGACAAGGGAAAAAATGTACCCAAATAGGGAATGCAAGGAGGGGAAGTGGCCACCAGGGCTTGTCGGTAGTTCTTGTAGGAGCCAAAGTCGCTCATTAGCTCCTTCAGTTGAGTGAATGCAGCCATTACCTCCTTGTGATTTCGGCTCAGTTTCTGTTCCAGTGAAATAGAAGATAGCAAAAGAACAGTGGTTAGACTTGCTCCACAAGAGAGAGAGAGAGAGAGAGAGAGAGAGAGAAAAGAGACCCTCCAAGTTCGTTTAAGTCGATACACAGCGGCACACTGAAGACCGGCCAGCACCTCTTGTATGCCATTAAAGTTGTTCAAAGCCAACAAATGCTGCATTGTTTTTGTTGAGGTTGTTAGCTTTTGAACAAACGGTTGGTAGAAGCAGAACGGAACAGCCAGAAGAACAAACCTGTGCCACTTTGATAAAGTGCTTCACAACGAGCGCACGACGCTTATGATCGGTGACGCTGAGCACCTCAAATGCAACCCATTGGCTGGTCGCGTTGAATCGTCGCGTCATGACTTGCAGCGGGCTTGTCGGCACCGCCATTCTCTTAGTCCTCCTTCCTCCAGTCGGGCTCGTTAAGCTGGTGCTGCTGCTCTCCTTCTTTCGAACGGGACTATCGAAAAGGCCCTCCTTCTTCTTGTTAAAGCGGGGAGCTTCCAACGACTTGGCTCTTTCTCTGTCCTCCAAAGTAGCTTTTTGAAAGGTGGAAGGTGAAGAAGAAGGACTTCCCCCTGAAAGGTTGTTGCTGCTAATCTCAGCTCCAACTGTGTGTCCTCGCTGAAAACGAAAGTCGGGAAGTGGCGATGATAGCGACGATCGAACCTCTCTTCGTAAAGTAGGAGAGTTGCTACATTCTCCTTTTTGTTCTTGTTGCTGATGTTCCTCCTCTTGCTCAATGCTTTGTTGTTGGTGCATGTTTGAAGCGTCGTCAGTGCTGGTCGTACACTCTTCCGAAGACGAGGAGGAGTCAGACGAAGAAGAAGAAGCAGGGCTGAAACAAGCTGATGCAGATGAAATGTTTGCAGTGGAAAGGGAAGAGCGCGAAGAAGGTGGGGAAGAAGGGGATGCATCCGGAGGCAGAATCCATGACTTGCGCAGGCAATGCTCAGAAGGCCGAATCTTAACAAAAGCTTCAAACTCGATGAGCGTCATTTGTCGTGCAACTTCCAGGGGCTCAAAGTCCAAGAAGGTGTGTCCTTTGGGGGCGAGCGGAGGCGGTGGGGTCTGCCCCTTCCGAGCCACCAGCTTTGTTTTCTGCATGTCGAGCAAAAGAAGGAACGAGAGGTCAGTTACCTGAGAAAGCCATGAATGAAGGAGACACAAAAGAAGCAACACACGACATACCGGATTCTGAAGTAAACTGGAGAGTTGTTTCAACACTTGAGAGGCGAGCGTCGGGAGAGATAGAGACACCAACTCCTCCACCGTCTGAGAGAAGCGAGCACAGAGGGTTGAGTTGCAAAGAAAGTCGTCCGGCCGCTTCTCCAACCATATCTTCATTATGTTGCCCACTCTTCGTTTGAAAGACAAATA
The DNA here is from genome assembly GCA_031835245.1 of Balamuthia mandrillaris. Taxonomy (NCBI): domain Eukaryota; phylum Discosea; order Longamoebia; family Balamuthiidae; genus Balamuthia; species Balamuthia mandrillaris. The sequence goes on from JAVKOQ010000222.1 coordinate 25,316, forward strand.
TAATAGGATTGAGTTATACTTGCATGGCCACTGCAGAGAACAAAAGGAGGACGACGAAGAAGAAACCAACCTGACGCGAATGATCCGTCTGCGAGCTTCAACGGCACCCGGGTCGGCCGTTTGCTGCGTGAACGATGCAGAGGGGGCTGCCACCCGGTACCTCTTCGCCAACTCATCCAGAAGCTGGATTGGATCGGTGAAAGAGGGATAAGACATCAGGAACGTTTCCACAAACCCCGTTGTATCTTTCAGAAGAAAAGAAGGTAAATAACTAGCAAACGAGCGAGCGAGCAAAACATAAAGACAATACAAGCCAAAGAAACACACAAAGAGTACAATCAAGAAGAGGAAGGAGACAAGAAGAAAAGGAGATACATACCAACTTCTTCCTCCCAAGTAAGTCTTTCAACAAGTTTAGGAAGAGTGCCGCCTTTTATAAGCGGGTACTTCCTGGTGGGCGTTATCGGCAGAAAGATGAGACCTTCCTCCACCGTCTCGGGCTCTTCCTCTGCGCCGCCTCCTCCAAGAGAAGGGGTAGATGTCGTTGTTAGGGCTGGTGATGTGGCAACAGAGCGGGCATCATCAAGGGATGGAATTGGTTCTCCTAGGACTTGCTTCCGGTTGTTGGTGGTTGCCTCTTCATACAGCGAATTGTTGCTGCTTCTAGTAACCATAATGCCTTCCACGGTTAGGTTTTTGGCCCGCTTTCCCACAGCAGCCAGCGTTGCCGCTGCCGTCGTTGTCGTTGTAGTCGTGACGCTTGTGACCATACTGCCACGAGGTCGCTGCAGTGAACCGTACGGCGTATGTTGCTTTTGACCGATATCGGCTTCGTTCTGTTCGTTGGTTGAGAATTGGCTCGATGCTTCTCCAGCACGCTCGTCCTCTTCTTCTTCTTCTCCTTTCTTTGAACGGTCCTCACTGCTGTCGCCTTCTCTCTCCTCTTTGTGTCCTTCTGTATTATCGCGATCGTCGTCCTCTTGCTCAGCCGAGGCTTCGTCCCAATCTACAGTAGTTGGTCGTCTCTGCCTGCCCACGCTCAGCCCGAAAAAGTTCTTTCGACGAAGCACGGATGAGTTGGAGCGAGCTCGCACAAAGCGGCTTTCTCTTTCGCCTTCGCCGATTGTTCTCTTTGAAGAACTAACTGTAGGTAGCTTCGTATCTGAGACAAACGATGTCAACTTTTTGCGAGGCAGTGGATGACCACCTTGCCCTTCTCGTTGGTCTCTTCTTTCCTGAGAACGACGCAAAGCAGGCATGTCATCATCTCGGTGTCGTCGTTCTGCTATCTCTTCCTCATCCCCACATTCTGTTTGTTCACGTGCTTCTAGTTCTTCCTCTTCTTGCTCCAAGAACGTGGGCTTGGAGGTCATTTCAGAGTCACTGAGGCTTCGTCTTCTCGCCCGAGGATACTCCTCTCCCTCCCAAAATCCAATCACTTCCACTCTACCTCGTTCGTTCTGGTCATCCTCCATCACCTTGGCAATGAGCCACCGATCCTCTTGCTTTGTTGCATCCACGTTTTGGTTGTTGTCTGTCTCTCGCTCACCATTCTTTTTGTGTAAAAAAGAAGAAGAAGCCAGGATTGTTGCTGAGGCTGAAGCTAAGTTTGTTGATGGAGTCTTTGTGGCTGCTGGTTGTTGCTGTTCTTGTTGGCGTTGTTGAACGGATAAGAATTGTTGGAAGCGGGAAAGGAAGTCTTTGAGGTTTCTTTCGTCTACAGTGAGTCTGCGTGGAGATAATGTGTTTAGGGCGCTGTTCGAGTCTTCTGTTGATGATGACGCAGAGTCAGAGTCAGAACAAGGGGACGAAGCTGATGGAGCAGACGTCCATTGAAGTTTGAGAGAGGGGGTTGTGGAGGAAGAAGCCAAAGGCTGACGCAGTGAGGTTAGTTGTTGATACTCAGAGACTTCTTTCAACCGCTCTATCTCGTCTCGTTGTGCCTCGTTTTCTCGTTGGAGAGCTTCCAATCGAGCTTCTAGTGCCTTTATCTTTTCTTGGTCGTCCTTGTGTTTCTGGTTGGAAGAAACTTTGGGGTCTGCTTGGCTTCTGAGCTCACCGCACTCCATCCTCAATTCAACAACTGTGTTCTGTTTCGAGGGAGAGAATGAGAGAGAGAGAGAGAGAGAGAGAAGAGAGAGGAAGGGAGAAAAGGATATCAGTTGACAGAAGCCAATCCTTAGGGCCTATAAACCACATGGAGAACGAACCTTGAGATGGCTTATCATGCGCTCACGTGCTTCTCTCTCAGTTACAACCTTAGTCAGTATGACCTACGCGCAATGTTAAAGCTTCAAGTTTGAGAAATAAAATAGAAAGAAACGATAGAACAAAGGAAAAACCATACGTGAAACCGTTCCTGCATCTCGTTGCATGCCAAAAGGATATGCTCTCTGTCCAAGATGGCACTGTCCCGCTCTTGGGCTAGTTGCTGTTTCTCCTTGTTCAAGTCTCTCACACGTCTTTTTAGAAACTCCAGGTCTTTCGCTAACGCTCCTATTATTATTCTTTGTTCAATTATACGGTACAACATCAAGGGCATGAGAGATAGGAAGAGAGAATGAGGAGAGAAACACGAACCGTGGTCTTCCTTTCCCCACAACTTCTTTCCTGCCCATTTGGACATTCTCTTGAGCCTGCGAAGAAACTCTTCAAACCTCCTTTTTTCTTCTGTACAAAAGAAACCGTTGTTGACTCGAACAAACGCACACCCACCTCAGTTTCCTTGCCCTCAACGTCCCGTTCTTGTCTGTTTTCCACACACACACGCACACACAAAAAAAAGTCTCTCCAACCGACGCGTATATCCTTTTAAAGAAAAGAAAAAATGTGAGAAAAATTGAATCAGAAACTCATAATGTCGTCATGATGAAATGTATTCGTGTCGTCACGAATACATTAAGGAGAAACGCCTTAACTGGTGGTAACACAGAAGTCTAGGAGAGAGTCAGAAGTAAAGCGCGAAGGCCGTGGAGCAGAATGAGGCCGTAGCAAGGGATGAGGTTGGCCAGCAAGTAGACCACAGGAATGGAGCACACGGCGTGAAGACGCGAGACATCCTGGGTGTACTTGTACCAGGCAAGGTCCGCTTTGCTCCTTCGTCCGCTGGCCATCCGTTCCTCGAAGGAGAGCTCCTCCTCTCCTGGCGCCAGTGCGGAGTCCCTCCTCTTCTGAAGGCTGTTCTTCTGCTGGGCAAACAAGATGCCCGCTCTGCGCAGGAACTGGTCGGTGGAGACAGTGATGTAGATGGGGATCACGGAGCAATAGATAAAGGCAAAGATCCAGGGCTGCCAAAGGGCGGCCAAGAACATGCCCCCAAAGTACAGCGCCAAGGCCCAAGGCCGGTTCGTATCACATCCAAAGCTTACCACTATCCCGATCCACAATGTCAGGTATATAAGAAACGCACTAACGAATGAATGAAGTTATATAGTCAGGAAAACGACAGAAGAACCAAAGAGGACAAAGACATGAAAAGCAAAGAGAACGTACACTGTTATCTCGGGCAAAAGTGTCATGAAGGAAAGGCCCATGACAGCACCGACCAACGGCAAAGAGGCCCTCAAAAACTGAGGCCGCAGCGCCCAGTTCCTATATGGCCGTAACCGCTTATGCGCAGAGAGAAACTTTCTATCGTATATACAGGTGAAGAGGGAGACAAAGACAGCAAAAGGCGCCTCCACGGCGTTGATGGTGGCAAAGATGAGCAGGAACGAGCTCTCGCCGTTGGAAGAGAAGCTCTGGCCAGGAGGGGCCAACAAAGTGAAGAGAAAAAGCAGGACGAAAGGGAAGAGGGAGAGGGAGTAGAAGATGGCAGAGAGGAGGTAGAGGATCCGAATGGCCTGGGGGGCAGCGCGGGTGTCCTTCTTGTTGGTAGCGATGAGATAGAACCAGAACCAATGCGGCTGGAGCCAGAAGCAGTGGGCCAAGCGAACATAGTTCATCGGGTTGAAGAAAGAGAGATGGCGGTAGTGACGGGTGTTTGGCGTTTGGCTTTTGGTTGAAGAAACAGAAGCAGAGGACGAGGGCGAGGCTTCCTTTTGGTTGGGTGAAGACGGAGAAGCAAAAGAAGAGGGGTGGTATGGCCGAAAGAGAGGAGTGGGTTGCGGTCGGAACTTCCAAGGATTGCTGTATTCCAGTCGATAATCCAACGCAGTGCTTATCGCCTCCTCCTTCTCCTCCTCTTGCCTCTTCTTTTCCTCTTCTTCTGCTTTGTGGACTGCAGCAAGCAAACTCTCTTCCTCTTTGCTACAGACGAGCGGCTGGGAGGTGCCTCTGCCTTGCCCTCGGTGCTCACGAAGCACAAAGAGGGAGTTGCGTTGGCTGCAAGCAAGGTAGTGGCGATGATGAGTGTAGAAGAAGAGAGAGGGACGAGGGATCTTAAAGTCGTACTGGGAGTAGACCCTTTGCTCTCTCTCGTCCAACAGCTGGTAGAGGTAGAGCTGTTTCCAGTTCTGGTCATCAAAGAAGTAGGCCGACCATTTGGGGTATTGCGGGTGATCCCGAGAACGGCGAGAAAGACGAGCGAGAGAAAGGTCTTCCCCTCCTTCTGCTTGTAGCTGCTGGCTCAGGGCGCTCTCTTTGGCCAAGTAGAGTTTCTTCCAGAGGTGGTTGTCCGAGGCTACTTGCCTCCAAGAGGTGTTCACGGCAGAGGCCCGCAAGAGCTCCTTGGGCGAAAGGTAGCTGAATATTTGGTACAGGGTTTCGGCTGGCAGCCCCACGTTTGGGGTCGTCAGGGCAAGTGAGTCATCTTCTTGGCAGCGCTCTGGTTCTTCTTTTTTTTTCTTTTCCTTCTTGAAAAAACCAAACATTTTTTTCTCTCTCTGCTTCTTCGTGGGCTCTCTCCGTTGGCCAGAAAAAAAAAACTGGCTGGCTGGCTGAACAGGCCTTCAAAAAGAATATGTGTAATGTTTTTTTTTGTTTCTTCTTTTCTTGTCATTTCTCTTTTCCTTTTCCTCTCCGCTATACGTGACTTGAGGGGGCATTCAAGGGCACCAAGCAACGACAGAGTCCATTTTTCGAAAAGATCTTGTCCAACCTGTTCCTCGCTCAGATTCACCTTTCCACCTGGGACGCTTTTTACTCGCTTTCGTATCGGGGCCGTCTTCTTTTTTTTTCGTGTTGGGCGGGATTGTTCATAGCGAGAGGAACAACTACCAACAGCTTCAGGGACCCAAAAGGCAAACACTGAACTTGTGGCGTCTCTTTGTTCGGATAGAACCATCGTATTTTATTTATTTTTTTTAGTCACCGTAAACTACGCGAAACAGAAAAAAAACACCACCGTTCTTACTTCCTCTTTCTCATTTTTCTTAGAAACAAGAAAACCCTTAAATAAGCTTCTCAACACCAGAGGAGACGAAAAGAAAGCATTTGCTTCTTTTTATCTTGCCAACAAAACATGAGAGAGAGAGAGAGAGAGAGAGAGAGGGAGAGGGAGAGGGAGAGTAGAGGACAACGTAATTTCCCCTGTTTCTTTTCCGGTCTTCGTCCTTCCGAGGGGTTGTTGGGCAGCCAAACTGCAAGTCACTCAACCTCACCCCCAAAATTGATACATTTTTGGCACGTTTTGGTACTCCTCGACTCCAACTATTTTCCTCACACCAACTATCCACCGGAAGTCCCCTCGCTCTCCTCCCTCACCAACAGAAAAGAGAGAGAACAGCAAAGGAGAGAGGTAGTGGGGGTGGCCAACGAGACTACTTTTTTTTTTGAAGTATTGCGTCTATTTTTTGGACAGCCTCTCCCGCTATTATTTTTCTCTTCACTTTTCTTTTTTTTTGTTCACAACGCTATTCTTGTCCATCCCTTTCTTTTTTCTTTTTTTCTTTTTTTTCTATTTCTTACAACAACACACACCACTTCACTCTCTCTACTGTATTTGCGGAGCTTGCCGTCCGTTTGAGTGAGGTACGCTATACTCTGATTCTTTTTGTTTTGTATACATGCATGTTTGTTTGTTTGTTTGTTTTTTTTTTTTCTATGTCCCCATTTTTGATGTGGAGCGGAGTTGCACGCACGAAAAAAAAAAGTTCAAGTCGTTTTTTTCTTCTTTTTGTTATTTTATTTTCGAAAGCCTCTTTTTTTTTGTTTTTTGTAACAAAAAAAAAGAGGCACACCACCTCTTTTTTTTACCGCCGAAAGACTTTTAGTCTTTTGAAGCGGAGGCACACTCATCCTCGCTCCAAGAGCGATTTTTTGAAATCAAAAAAAACACAAGGGTACTACTCGATTGGATTTCTTTTTTTTATTTATTTATTTATTTTTTTTGAAGTGCGTTTCCCACGTTTGTTTTTTATTTCTTGTTGTTCTATTTCTCCGAGGGGTGAGGACCGTAAGCATCCCTCTGCAACCGCAACCCCGACTTGGAGATTTTTTTTTTTTGCTTTTCAAATACCTCCCACTTTTTTTATGGGCTTGATTTTTGTTTTTTAATGGATTTGATTGCTAGTCTTCGTTCTCCTTTCTCTCTACTTGCTCTGCCTTTTTTCGAATTTTTTTGATGCTTGGGTGCTTCTTCTGGGTTTCCCCCTTTTTCAAATTTTATGTCGCTTCTTTTCGTGTGGCACTAGCAGAAAACTCCCCTCAACAATCCCTATTTTTTATTTCATCTGCACTGTTGTCTGTTGTTGCTCTCACTCAATCCCCAAATCAAATCAAATCAAATCAAATCAAAACACCTCGCATCACAAACACCAAATTCCTTTGTTTAGTGCATTTTTTTTGTGGATTGGGTTCCTATTTTTGTATGTGTGCATGCATTTTGCTGCTCTTTCTCCCAATTGTTCTCCCCTTCTATTCCCTTTCCTTCCAATGTGTGTGCCTAATCCTATTTGTCTTTGTTTTTTTTTTGGGTCATAAAAAACAGAGGAACCTGCAAGTTCTTCCGCTTCTTCCTTTGTTTTTTTACGTCTCGCTTGGCAACACCTCGCCTCTGTTGCTGTGAGACCCTTTTTCACGCCACACCATTCCCTCGTTTAGTACGCTGAAGCACTGGGCTCCGCCCATTACGAAATCAGCCGATCAGATGGAACATCATAGCAAGAAATCTGTCGATCATGGAGGAGCGGCTGGAGAGAAGTCTAGCTCGCAATCCGCCATGCTCTCTCTTACCTCGGAGCAGTTCCTGGAGGAGGACGCCAGACAGCTGTTGGACGTCTACCAGGAGTCCTACGCCGAGATCCAGAAGGAACTACAAAAACCCAACGTGCTTATTACCGGTATCACGGGCTCCGGCAAGAGCTCCTTCATCAACGCCCTCTTTGGCCAGAACTTTGCCAAGGTCGGCTCCGGCACTCCCATCACACAACACTTTGACCGCTACGCTCCAGCGGACAAGCCCATCGTCCTCTACGACTCCAAGGGTTTGGAAAGCGGCAAGGCCACGGAGTTTGTGGAAACCACCAGGCAGTTCTTCGAGTCTCACAAGAAGACGAATACGGGTAACATCACCGACTGCATCCACGTCGTGTGGTACATCGTCAACTCGGCGATGGCTAGGTTCCAAGACTTCGAGGTGGAGATCTGTAAGTCTCTCTTCCAACACGTGCCCATCGTCTTCATCCTCAACAAGGCCGACATTAGCACGGAGAGCGAGAGGGCCGCCCTCAGGAAGATTATTGAGGACATGAACCTGGATAACTGTTTTGGCGTGATCGAGACTATTGCCAATCCTCGAGTTACCAGCAACAACAATTTTGACAAGTGTCCCGAGTGCGAGAGCGAGGAGATCGTCATCCGCAGAAAGACCAAGATGCTGGAGTGCGAGTCTTGTGGGCATTCCCTGAGTGTTGCCAACGACAACGGCCTCGCGAAGGTTATCAAGACTACCATCAAGATCCTTCCCGTGCTAGCAAAGGACTCCTTCATCGCTGCTCAGAGCGTATCCTTCCATCTGAAAGAGGACCAGGCCAAGAAGGTCCTGCTGGAGTCCGAGAAGGACTTTGAGCGCGTGCGCGGCAAGGGTAGCCTCGTCAAGATCACTGCCAAGATGCTCACTCGCCTCTCCATTATCTGGCAATTCCGCGAGCATGGCAACCTCTATGGCGTAGACGTGGCTCAACACCTCGTTTCCTCCTTCACTTTCCGAGACTCCATCATGCTCTTCATTCACAAGCACCAGTCCCAGAAGAATCACGCTATCGCACTGGGCATCCTCTGGAACCGTTGCGTGAGGTCCTTGGCCATGGAGATCTTCAACGACATCACCGAGCTGGGTGATGAGATCGACCGCCTCATGGAAGAATGGCCCAACCTCATCCACACCGCTTTTGAGGACCTCACCAAGGAAAAGTTGGACGCTATGGAGGACAGGTTGGAGAAAGATAATCTCATCAAGATTCTCAACGAGGAGATGCCGCCTCATGAGGATGAGTCCGTTACCAACACCCCCATCCTGGTGAGCTCCCGTCGTGAGCTCTCTCAACGCAAGCACAAGCACAAGAAGCGCTACAGCATGGATGGTCACATTGGCACCCTCGACTCCGATACGAAAGAAAAGAGGAGCATCTACCGCAAGAAGCTCTCGCCAACGTATACCGCCTCAGACAGCAACTTTTTATCATCCAAGACGGTGCATGGCTATAAGTCCCCACCTGCCGGCTCAACCTCGGGTTCCTCTTCCACCAACACCTCCTCTGCCTCCTCCTCTGATGACGAGGGCCAACAGCAACGCCGGAAAGACAAGGAAAAGGTGAAGGAGAAGGAGGTCGGAGAGAAGAAAACCTCCACATCGAGCAAAAGGAAGAAAAAGAGCCTAAAGCACAGTGACCACAAGAAAAAAGGTTCCCCCAAGAAACGTACCGAAGAGGCCAATGGCGTTAGCAATGGCTCGCACTCAGGTCGCGTCCGTAGAACGAAAAAGCAGAGCACAGAGGGAAGAGACAGAGAGAAAGACAAGGACAAAGACAAAGACAAAGAGATAGAAAAGGAGAAGGAGAACGATAGCAAGAACGTCGAGGAAGCACCAGAATCAAGTAAGGAGGGCCTCAAAAAGAGTAACAGCAGCGACAACTTAAGCAAAGAAGCAGACACGATACACAAGTCTGACGGTTCCGAATCAAGCAGCGCCAGTAGTTCAGATGACGAAGTAGGCTCCTCCAACCTTAAAGAAAAGAAGAAGTCCAGCAGCTCCAAACGACAGAAGAAGCACACCAAGAGCAAGACGAAACCGCACAAGAAAAAGGGCAAGGAGTCGTTGTGACTATCCCCTCTCCGCTCTTCTCTGGCTTTCCTCTTGGTTCGCTCCAAGGTAAGATTCTCTCTCTTTCTCTTTCTTTCCTTTGTATCTAACTCTTTTCTGTGCTGTACCAGGCCTGAAAGAAAGAGCAATGCAACACAATTTCGGGACCAAGGAGCGGATTTCAAAAAAAAAGGAAACCGTTAAAAGGGGAGGGGGGAGAGATGAGGACTCACAAAAAAAACAAACAAACAAAAAAACAAAAAACAAAAGCACGAAGGCTCAAAGAGCAAGGCGATTTTCCCGACACCTTTCTTCTTTGTTTCATCTGTGTTTGTTCTTTTAACTTATTTATGTGCAAGAAGTTACTCCTCTTCTTCCTTTTTTTTACATTCTTGTGTCGTTATTTTTTTTCTCTCTGTTCCTTCTTCTTCTCCAAGTCTGTCGTCCGCGCCGTCATGGGTGGAGGTTCCTGTGCATAGTGATTGCCATGGAGGTGTTGCAAGAATAGATAGAGCGTGTGGCAAAAAGTGGTGGCCAAGGGGACACGCACCAGCCCTGTGGTGAAGGACTTGGCGTTGCTGGCGGAGGGTTTGAAGGATTCCAAAAAGCCATACCAGAAAGCATAGCTTTCCTTGTGGTGTTGTCGGTAGAGCCTCGCGCCATCAAAGGGGTAGGACACCGTCATGGCGACGGTACCCGCTAGAATGCTTGCCGTGGAGTTGTGCCAGAAAGCGGAGGAGAAGAAGGAGGCGGGGTCAGAGGAAGCGGAAGCAGCAGGAAAGAGGGGTTGCAAATGACGATTGAAGTAGCTGTAGAGAGGAAAGTAGGTGATGGACCAGGAGGTATCCCGAAGGACGACGCCCAGGCCTCCTCGAAAGAAGCCTCGAAGCCCAAACTTCTCATAGACCTCTCTGCTGACTTGCAGAGTCCGTTTTTGCTGCCTGCTGGCTTGAAGAGGTACCTTTTTTCCCCCCCAAGGTGTTTGTTTTGATGAGCAACAAAAGTACATGAAACAAGAGAGAGAGAGGTTTGCAAATGACTCACTTTGATGACGTTGATGGGAGAGGCAACCAACCCAAGGCCGACACCAGAGATGAAGCCTGAGTAGAACTGGCTTTGTTTGGGGGTGTAGCCCTGCGTCTGAAAGAACCGCTTCAACACGTCCTGCGTGGGAAAGACGGCCATCTGCTTGACAGCTGTGGAGACCAGGTTGAAGACCAGGCCGTTGAAGAAGGTGGAGGAGGAGCCCAGGTGCTTCTTCTGGAAGAAGTAGCGGATGCGCAGTGAGTCTATGGGGTGGAAGACGGCAGCGTTGGCCAAACCTACGATCATGCCAGAGGAATACATGTGCAACAGCTCTCTCAGTGAAAAGGGTGGTGGAGGAGGCAGTGCAGCCGTTGCTGTGTTCTGAGGCTGAGGAGGAGGAGGAGAAGCAGTAGCAGGCCGAGGAGGAGGAGGAGGAGGAGGAGATGGGTGAGACTTGGCCATTTTTCGTTTCTTGTTGTCTTTTTGGTAGTGGAGCTACACGGAGGGGAAGAGCTAGGGGTGGAGCGATGATGAAAACAAAGCGCAAAAGACACTAGGGTAGCCACGCTATGCAGACAACGAGCAGGCAGCGCAGCGTTATGCGCATGTTCTTTTCTATCTCTGCTTTCTTTGCGTTCCAAGGCGAAAGCAGCTACCCCTCATGTCGACAACAAAATATTTTTAACAAATAAATATCAATTGTGGGAACTCATCAATAATTTTCGGTTTTTTCGTCGGTTCTTGTAATTTTCTCAGCGTATAGCCCAATTTTCTTCACTTTATTTTTTCTCACCACCGGTGGCTGCTACTCTTTTTTTTTTTCTTCTTCTTCTTGCAGCAAGAAGATGGAGCAACCGCAGCAGAGGGGGGCTCTTCTTTCCTCCGCTACTTTTTGTTGAAGACGATTGTTTGGTGCATACGTTTTTGTTTCTTTTAAAAGCCACGCGCGCGTGAGTGCAATCAGTTTTTTTTTTGTTGTTGTTGAAGGCACTGTGTTTTCTTCAGAAATTATTGCATTATTTTTCTTGCCACACAAATCATCAAAAAAAAGTCGCGAGCAACGAATCCCCCCCTTTTGTTCATCAAAAAAATAAGCAATGAGCCGTTCCAAGAAACACGTAACCATTGGAGCTTTGGATTCCTTTCCTGTGCCGGAGCCTGGGCAGGAGGTCGTGCAAGTCACCGAGATGAGAGGCACCAACCTGGTGCAGGTCCTCCATGCAGACGGCAACGACAGGCGCTCTCTTTGCCTCATGCCTGCCAAGTTTAGAAAGACTCTTTGGATCAAACGAGGTATCTTTTTTTTCCTACTTTTTTTCCTCCCTTCTCTCTCAGTCTGTATCCGTCTCTTCTGCGTCTACTCTTTCTCCTGTTCTCTCTCTCTGTTCTTCTGTGGGCTGCCTGATGAAAAATTAGTCTGCATACTTTTTATGTGAACTTCCATGAGCACCTTTATATAAGTCTCTGACTAGCCCTTCTTCTTCTACTTCTTCTACTTCTTGTTCTTTTTCTTCTGCCCCTTTGCTGTGTGGATTTGCTTCTTCTTCATATCTCATGTTTTATTTCGTTCATAAAGGAAACTACTTGATCATAGAGCCCTTCACAGAGCTCTGTAGGAAACATGGAGAGCGAGAGAAAACTAAGATCAAAGGGAGGATTGTGCACGTCCTATTTCCCGACCAAGTGAAACACCTTCAAAAACAAAACCTTTGGCCCAGTGCCTTTTCTGACGAGAACAACAACAAAGACAAAGAAGATGGCAGTGGCATCCAGCCAGGTGGTGGGGAGACAGAGCAAGATCATGACGACGAAAAGATAGAAGGCGAGGATGGCGAAGAAGAAGAAGACAAAGGAAGGAGAGGAGAAGAGCGGCGGCCAGGTGCCCACAAACAGAAAGAGAAAGAAACGTTGGAGGAGGATGAAGAGGATGAAGACGAAGATGACTATTTGGTTAATCCGAACAGACAACAAGTGTATGAAAGTGAGAGCGAGAGCAGCGAAGAAGAATGGGAGTATTAACACTGTTTTCTTGTTTTGGTGCTCAACAAACCAGTGAACAAAAAGAAAGAAAGATTGAAAATCTATATTATAAGTTTGCTGAGGAGGGACCAGTTTTTTTGTTGTTTTAGTCCTGGTTTCTGATCTTGAGCTCCATCAACTCGTCTTCGAGGTGGCGGATCTTGGTGATGACCTCCTTTCTGAAGGCCAAAAAGTCCTTGGTGCTGACCACGTCCTTATCCTCAGGCTTCTTGCCCTTAAGCTCCTTGGCCTTGTTCTCCACAACGTGCTCTGGGATCAGTTCATCCTCCTTTTGTGTTTGTATTTTTTTTGAAGTTAAATAATCACAAAGAATGAAGGAGAGAAAGAGAGAGAGAGAGAGAGAGAGAGAGAGAGAGCAGGAAGAGAAAAAAGCGTACACTCAAGCCAAGGGATTCTCTGAACTTCCTCATGACTTCGGCGTCGTGCTCCCTGACGGCCTTCTCCTCAAGGCCCCTTTGGCGGTCGCCCAGCTTGCCCTTCAGGCTGCTGGTCTCACCGACGTAGGTCCTGCTTTGGAGGAGGAGGGGAGCCGCGCTCCTGGCGGGGGAAAACACCAAACCGCGCTGAAGGATGGGGGTAGCCGCACTGCGCAACATTGTCGTTTTTATATTTTTCGTTTCTATTCACAAAAAAAATAAAAAAAAAAAAACAAAATCCAAATTTTTTTTTTGGATTTGTCAATTTTTTGGTTATGTCGACATAAATCGATAACCAGAAAAATGGATGAAAATAGGACAAAATCCCAGAGAAAACGATCGAGTTGTTGGATTTCATGTCGACACGATAGTATTGCTTTTTTTTTTTTTTTGTTTGGCTCAAATAATGGGGGAGAAGTAGAGGGAATGGAAGATGTTATGGGTTAGTAATTCGTTGCACCGTTACTTCTTCGTAGTCTGGGGAGACTGAAAGAAAAGAAGAAGAAAAAAGGTTAACAGAAGGGAAAAGAACAACCACCAGAAGGAGATAAAAACAATCGCAGTTGCGTACCATCCACGGTAAATAACTCGTTTGTGTGAGTATGAGTTCGGTCATCAAAGCCGCCAAAGATGATAAAACGTCGTTTGCACCCTATGATGGTGCGGTATTGGCCTCCAATCTCTCCTCCGATCCAGGTCATGCTTTTCCAGGTCATTTCTACAGAAGAGAGAAAAAATATTAGTAGGTGTGAACAAGAATCGATACTAAGCGGGGAAGATAACCATTGGAAAAAAGGTCCACCATGGAGATGGATGATCCGGACAGGTAGAATGCCTTGCCCTCGTGGAATAAAAGCAATCCCTTATGTCCACATGGGCTCGGCGCGTTCTTGATCGGACCATAGGTTTTACATGTACATGTGATCTTCATCTCAGTCAGCGGAGAAGAAGAAGAAGAAGAAGAAGAAGAAGAAGAAGAAGAAGAAGAAGAAGAAGAAGAAGAAGAAGAAGAAGAAGAAGCTGATGATGAAGTGAAAGACGAGGAGGAAGGAAGAGAATGGAGTAAGACTTCATCAGAGTAGAGCGGAGAAAGCTCGATGACATCAAAAGAATCCAACGAAAACAGGGACTGCTCTTTGTTCTCTCCACCACCAATAAATAATTGTCTGTCAAACACTCCAGAGCTGTGGTATTGTCGGCACCGAGGTGTCGTTCCTGTTATTTCTATTTGCTGCCACATCCCCGTTTCGTCTAATCGTTTAACAGGAGAGTGCAAGAGAGAACAGAGAAGCGACTTAGAGAGAAGTAAAGTAGCGAGAGAGAGAAAAAAAAAGAGCGGCAACAAGGAGGCAAGAAAGAATGCAACAGTAGGAGAAAACAAATGAAGTAACATACTTTGAATGGTTAATAACCATAGGTCGTTAAAGCAAATGGTGGGAGTATCGCTCTGGTTTTTGCCTCCAAAGATAAGCATGCGATCATCTTCGAGCTTGTCTAATGTATGGGAATGCCGCGCAAGCGGCAGTCCGGCACTGGGGTTTTGTTGAAGTTTCCGCCATGATGCATCCTCTGTAAAGGAAGAAGAAAGAGATGATTGGCAAGAAGAACAAAGAATAATAAGAAAGACACACCAACCTAAATCAAAACAATAGAGATTGTTGGAGGCAGGAGTGCCCCCATACATGATCAAGCTTTTGTGTATCATGCACATACGTGCAGTTGTTCTAGTTAACTTCATTCACAGAAGATTCGGTGTCAGTAAACAGAAGCAACTATATCTCTAACCAACAAGAATTAACATACTTGTCCTACGCTGCAGATTCCCCAGTCTACGGTCGCCTCTTCCCACATGAATCCTGTCCCTATTTTATTTGGAGATTTAAAGTCAAGGAAAGCAGGAGAACGAAACTGTAAGCAATACTGAAACAAACTACAAGGAAAAAGAAACGACAAGCAAGAAAAAAAAAAACGAAAGAAAAGGAAGAAACGGAAAAGGCTAAAGCCAACCAAAACGAGATTCATGCAGCCGGTACCGAAGCTCCTCTGGAATGTTGAGAGATTCAAAGTCATTGTATTGTTGGTTTACGGCCTGACAACATAGCTCCAGTAGTGTTGGAAACTCGGTGCTTCCTGTGGTATCATCAAACATGGAACTTCATGAAAACAGGAAGAAGTAGAGGAAAGAAGCAAAGAAGAAAGCAAGCAAAGAAAAAAAAGATGAAATGAAAGCGAGAGAGAGAGAGAGAGAGAGAGAGAGAAGAGAGAGAGAGAAAAGAGAGAGAAGCAGAGAAGCTGAGAAGCAGAATAGAGAATAGGCCCATGATGAACGCAGAAAGAAAGAAGATACCAAGGTGTAAGAAGTAAGTGTCGGCAAGATACGAGCCATTGTAGCCGCCATACACCACCATCACGTCCTGTTTTGGCGAGAGACACACGCAATGGCCAGCCCGTGGACATGGCTCTTTAGCAAACAGAGCGAGAGAAGAAAGAGAGAGAGAGAGAACAAAAGTGAATCCTCAAAAGAAAAAAAAAGAGGCCATAACTCAAAAAAGTTACTTGGCTGGCATGGTTGGTCTTCCATGAGGCCTTTGTCTCCTTTGCTGGGGCGGTGGGTGGCGTTGGTAGGGTTGCTGTCCTCGCGGCCTTCAGAGCTATTGTTATTATTATTATTGCTGGTTCTGTAGCGGAAGGAGGCTGGCGAGGAGCTTCTTCGTTTGGTTTGGCTGCTCAACTTTTGTCGGTTGACCTTGTTGCCCATCGTTTTTCCAAAAGAAATTATTTTGAAAAAAAAAAGGAGAGGAAGAAGGAGAGAGAGAGAGAGAAATGCAACCAAGAGTGAAGCTTCAACAAAACCAAAAAAAAAAAAAAAAAAAAAAAAAAAAAAAACAAAGAGAGAAAGACAACGTTGACTCTTGTTCAATTCTTCGTTTTTCTTATTTCTTTCTTTTTCTTTCTCGTTTTACCTATGGTCCGCGTCCAACGGAAAATCATACATAAGTCGACAATTACCCTGATCTGAGGACACGAGCCTGGACTTGATCCAGGATAGGAGAGTGCAAGTGTCCGCAAAAATGGAGATGGACGTGCTGCAAAGCAGAAGCAATACTGACCAAATGCTGCACAACTCGAGACCACCAGATAGAGAGAAAGAGTGAAAGAGAGCGAGAGATGGAGTACGTTTGGCAGATCATTGGAACAAGGGAAGGGACAGGGGCTTTCCCTGAAGGACAACAGCCACAACAACGCGAGCTACGAAAGAGCCTCAAGAGCATCAGCTGGCCTCTTTTTTCTCCGCTGGCGGCCTCCCCCCACTCCTCTGCGCAGGAGATGGATGGGCAGCAACCGTGGGTGGCGGTGGAGGAAGGGTTCCTGAGGGAGTGGGAGGCGAAGACCGTGCTCAGTGCAAAGCAACGTGACATCGCCCACCGACTGCTGCTTCAACATGCAGAGTTTTGTCCCGATGACGTCGAAACGTTTCAACGAGAGGGCTTGCCACAAGCGCCACCTGCTCTAGTTACCAACGCTGCTGCACCTTCTTCCACTGATGAGCACATACGGGAGGAACGAGACGAAGCCTCTGTAGCAGCCTATTCAGAAGAGAGTGGAGGAAGAGGAGGAGGTGAAGAAAACGACACTGAAGAAGCCATGCAACGGATATATGCATGGCTGGACGCTATCGCTGAAGCTGGAGAGACAGAAAAAGCTGCTGACTTTGGGTACGTTTGAACTTTTGCTCTTCGCTCTCTCTTCTTATTTTTCGTGTTCTGGTTCTTCTTATTGTTCTTCTTATTGTTCTTCTTATTCTTCTTCTTCTTGTTCTTGTTCTTGTTCTTGTTCTTGTTCTTGTTCTTGTTCTTGTTCTTCTTCTTCTTCTTCTTCTTCTTCTTCTTCTTCTTCTTGTTCTTGTTCTTCTTGTTCTTCTTGTTCTTCTTCTTCTTCTTGTTCTTCTTCTTCTCTTCCTCCTCCTCCTCCCCCTCCTCCTCCTTTACTTTATTCTGATCTGGATACATCAAAGGTTGAAAGTGGCGGACATTGTAGATAACAGGAATTGGTGTAAACAATTGGAGGACGAGATAGAGGAGGTACTTCGTTTCATAGCTACAAAACGGAAGGAGTGCGGCAGCATTACCGACCCCCAAACTGCAGAACAATTGAAGCAGGCTTGCGAGCAACAGTTTTTCGCATATAACTCTGACGAAGTATTTGTTTTTCTTTTCTTATTCTTTTGTTTTCCTTTTGCCTTTTCGTTCAGACTAATAGCTGTTACGAATGCAGTTCTTTGCAAGTTTTTGGGCACAACGAAGAGAACGGGAATTGCAAGAAGCCGAGCGAAGAGAAAGAGAGTTGTTACTAAAAGAAGCGCAAGAGCGACAAGCAAAGCAAGAAGAGTTGGACCCTATGGAACGGAGGAGAGCAAGAGCAAGCAGCAGGGAGGATGTTTTCAGCGAGGAACAACGGCCAGATTCAGGGCGCCCTAACGTACAAAGCGAGCTTGGAGAGACGGACTTTGAACCAAGGCAACATCGCGAATCCTCTCTTTGGTCAGAAGGAGACACACAAGAAGGAGAAAAGTGCATGCTTATGTAAACTAATGAGACGATAAATACTTGATGAAACAAATACAAGGAATGGTGGGATCACAGCCCGTCGTCCTCGTCCTGCTGTGCCCGCTGAGAGGGGACGGAGTGCCTTGGCTGCAGCTGTATTTCCAGCAACTTGCCCAGCCGGTTCCTCCGCCGCCAGATGAAGAACCCCACCGTCGAACCAGCTGCCGCAGCTACCAAGATCGCTCCTCCTCCTGCTGAGGCCGCTATGATAACCACCTTTGTGTTCGATTTCCCTTCCTCTTTTCCATCCTCCTCGGAGCTTGAAAAGGAGCTATATGAGTCTTCTTCATCATCTTCTTCGCTTCCGTCATCCGAGCTGTCCACATCGCTGCCCACTTCGCTATCTTCACTGTCCACTTCGCTATCTTCACTGCCCACTTCGCTATCTTCACTGTCCACATCGCCATCAAATTCGCTATCTTCGCTATCAACTTCATTATCGCCATCGCCCACGCCATCCTCATCAGGAGGAAGGGGAGCTTGAACGGAGATGGTGGTCACATCGGAGTGGAAGGGTCCTCCAGTGAAGTAGGCCACAACCTGGAAGGAGTGCTCGCCCTGTGGAAGACCGGCCGTCATCAATTTGTAGGGTCGCTCCTTGAGGGTACTCCATAGTTGTCCGTTGTGAAAGAATTCCACCCTCAAAATGGTATTAAAGTTGTCCTGCTCCTCCGCTCTCGCCTCCACCGCTTCTTCCTCAAAGTAGTCTTCCTCTGCCGATGGATGTGAGAGAGAGATGGTGGGTGGTGGGAAAACGAGAGGTGGATTCAAGGCAAAGAAGCCTTTCTCGTCAGAGGGAAGAGCTAACACATCCAGACCAGTGATGGGGGAGTGAACCGCCTGCGTGGCATTCTTCCAAGCCACTGCCATGTGATCGTCTCCGTTTCGTTCTATGTGAATGGCTTCCACAGTAATAGTGTGTGGATCCCTGATCTGAATACCGGCGCCTCCATCACGTTCTTCAACTGAACTGTCACTTCTCCTTGTCGCAGTCCCCACGGCATCCAGATCCCGATGAGCCCTCCAAACACGCTTCCAATGCTCAAGCTTGTTTTGGTGATCACGAATTCTCGTTGGGTCACAGGAAATCCACGATAGGTATCTGTTTCGGTAATCAGGTTAATGGAGTGATGCCCTACCTCCAGTTTGGCGCCTATGTTTCCATTTGGCTGCTGACCTCCACCACCACCATCTCTCCGGGAGGGGCATAATATCCTGTTGCCAAAAACCAGCCAGCGCCGGTCTCTGATGTTAAGGTAGTTGTTCTGTTGAGGGATGGTGGATGGCATCCAAGGCGGAGTGAGCGGAGTAAAGCGGGGATGGCATGCTCTGAAAAACAGACGGAGCATCAAAGCCGTGATACTCTCCTAGAAAGTGCAAA
Organism: Balamuthia mandrillaris; assembly: GCA_031835245.1. Lineage (NCBI taxonomy): Eukaryota > Discosea > Longamoebia > Balamuthiidae > Balamuthia > Balamuthia mandrillaris. The sequence continues at coordinate 43,967 of JAVKOQ010000222.1, forward strand.
CCAAATAAACCGCTCAGTCTGTTAGCTGCCTGCCTAATGCTCGTACTCAAAGCCCATGGCGTCGCCACCATCACCAAACTGCCTCCTCTGCGCACAAAACGGTGCAAGTTGTCAAACTGGCGTGACCAATCAAAGGCGTGAACATTCATCAGCACCACGTTCACCTCTTTTGCATAACTCTTGGTTAGTCAAGAATGTGGAAGACTTTTTTTTTTGGAAAACAAAGACGGGGTAAACTTAGAAAGCTTTAGGGAACGTACCCGACAGTTTCGAAGGTTCGGAGATGGAGCGATATTGAAAGTTTTGTTCAAAGAGTGTTTGCTTCAAGAGCGCTATTGAAGCGAACGTACGGGGGAAGAAGCCAACCCTCACCGTATTCGTTCGCATGGACAGCGAACCCGGTGTGCGCGAAAACGACCATCCGTGCGGGGCTGGAGCAACCGTCCTCTTCTAAACAGCTGGGATAATAGCCGGCTGCTGCCGCTATAAGTCCAGAGACCTGCACAAAAGGGAAAGAGGAACGAGCGCTGATTGCCATGGCGACTGTTCGTTGTCGTTGAGTCAGCAGAGGGTAAAGGTAAGGATTGGCCTGAAAGAGATTGGCTGAGAGCAGCAAAGTCGGCGGCGATGTTGCTCTGTCCAGTGCACGCCCACACAAAGCAGCCCGCTGTCAAGACCAGCAGCAAAACACGTGAATCGAACATCTCCCGCAAGATCAGATGGTTGTCCGTTCGAGCCAGCGTGCCCGGCACAAATAACCCCAAGTTACAGGAGCTCACAGGAACATTCGGTTTTAAAGATAAGAGCGTTGCTTGTCATTCGCCGACGTTTTGTCCTAAAGGAACACAGGAGACTGTATCTTTCGTTTCCTTTTCCGGGTCGTTGCATATGGCTGTCCCGCTTTTAAGCGTCAAGCAGAGGGGTCTCTCGTTCCCCATTGAATGGGAGCAGGAGGAACGCGGAGGAGGTAGGAGTGGGCGGAGAGGGGCCAGAGGAAGAGCGCGAAGGATGGGACGGAAACGGAGCTCGCCAGGTTGGTCACGTTGGAATCGGCGGTCCTCTTTGCCAACCTTCTGTGCTGGGTTTAAAAGAAGGAAGCACAAAGCACAACAAGACCGAAAGGAAGGAAAGAAAGAAAGCACTAGAATGCAAGAAAGAAACGAAGAAAGAAAGATTGAGATGATTCCTAACCTGAGTTCAACACGCGTTCCATCTCAGCTCACCGATGAGGTATCTCCAACGAGGACCATGCTCACGAACCTCATCTCTCTGCAAAGCCATGACGCCCAAACCGTGCAGCACCTCTCCTTCGTCGTCCTCCTCGCTGCTCTTAAGGGTTTTTTTTTTTAGAGAAACAAAACATGCAACTGCCGGGAATCGAACCCATGATGTCTACATTAATTTATCCCATAAACGAAATTAACCACCCAATGGTGACAACAATTCGTGGAGTTTTCCTTCTTTTTTTTTTTTCATTGCAGAAAAAAAAACCGAAAAAAGATCAAAATCAAAAAAAAAATAATCTGATTTGATCTCTCTTATTTATTTTTTTTTTATTTTCTTTCTTTCTTTGATTGAATTCCCTGCACCGGTGCAGAACCCAAAGAAAACCCTCCTTTTGTTCTTCTCGAGACTTTTTTTTTTCTTGAGAAAAATGCCAGACGAAATCCCTCACGAGCTGCCCACGTACGTCAAGCGGATTGTGATTCCGAAGAGACGGTCGCAAGCTGAAATCGATGAGGAGTGGGCGTTGCGCCATGGCTGCGTGGCTCACAAGACGAAGAAAGCAAGGCAGGCTGGAGGATTCACTTTGCATCGGAATCCTTTGCATGGCTCTGCTCTTCTGTCGAACCGAGGTTCGTTTTTTTGTTCGGTTTATATCTTATTAGCTGCTCTCTCTCTCTCTCTCTCTCTCTCTCTCTCTCTCTCTCTCTTTCTCTTTTAGTGTTTTTGTCTTCGCTGCTCTTTCTCCTTCTTTACTTCTTCCCTTCTTCTCAGTGTGCTCGCTGGCTTCCCTCTCTTCTCTTCTCTCTTCTCTCTTCTCTCTCTTCTCTCTCTTCTCTCTCTTCTCTCTCGCTCTCTCTCGCTCTCTCTTCTCTTCCTTCTCTCTCATGATTCGCTCACTCTCTTTCTTTCTTTCTTTCTTTCACTTCTGCGAACAGCGAAAACAGGATTACGAGAACGAGAAGAAATAGAAAAACGTTTGTTCGGGCATACAAGTGGTACCACTCCCTACCACTATCACGAGACTCCTCTCTCCCTGCTTCAACGGATACACCAACACCAACACCAACAATGGCGGCCACTTTCTGAGGCTGCAGAAGATGAAGAAGAATCAGATGAAGGACACTACGTAGATGATGATATTACAAGATTGGCAGCATACTCCTCTGATGAAGATGCGGAAAGCGAAGAAGACGACAAAGAGCGAGAAGACAGAGAGGTTGAAGAAAGATGGCGTTCTCTTCTTGCAGAACCGCCCGCGTTCTTACGAACAGCGGAAGAAGAGATTGCACAACAACACGAAGAAGGAGCATTAAGACTCTTTCTTCGACGACCTGACGACATCTCCACATCATTTCCATCTGTCACACAAACACCACTTGATCAACTGAACGAAGAGGAGCGATACATCCTCGAGCATTACAATGAATGCAGCAGCAGCGGTAGTAGCTGCAGCAACAGCGAAGACGAAGATGATGAAAGCAGCGAAGAAGATGAAGAGGAAGAAGAGCGAATTCCACTATCATCACTACCCCCTCCTTTCATGAGAGAACGTTCGGAAGAAAGCTTAAGTCATGAAAGGCGAAGGAGGACAAGTCAACCGTTTTCAGAAGAGGAACATAACGATTCCTCTCCGTTTCATGATCATTTATACTTTGGATTTCGTGAGGGAGTGGATCGAGATGTGGAAGTTATTTCTTCTGAAGAAGAAAATCATGACGAAGACGAAAAGGAGGAAGATAGAGGAGACGATGGTGTGGTTAACGATGACGACGTAGAAGGACACCTCAAAGAGGATCTTATTTATTGTCACGCAAGTGATGATGAAGAAGAAACACCGTCTTCCTCACCAACAAACAAACAAGAACTACTCGCTTCTTCTTCAACGTATCGGAGTAGAAACCATAGCAAACATATCTCCTTTGCTGATGAAGAAGAGAACTGAGCAACCTACTCTCTTTTTTACTTTTGAAAGAAAGAAGAAAAAATAATTTATTGTGATGCCGTTTTACTTTTGCTGTTGCTGTTGTTGTTGATAGTGCGACCTCCAATGAAGACAAGGCCCCTCTCCAGGAGGAGCACAAGGTTGTGTCAACCACGCGGTCTTCTCGATGTTGCCGAGGTACCAACTGCCAGCCAACTCTTCGTTGTACTTCTTCATCTCTCTCTTCTCTGGGGCGTCGTGTACCCATTCGTGTTGGGCGTTGAACGCCAGAGCAGTCTCGGTTATCTGTTTTTATTAAAGTTCAAGTTAACTCCAAAGATATCAAGAAGGGAGAAAGGTTGAAAACGAGGAAAGAAAAGAAGGACAAAGGAACTTACATCCACAGTAGCCTTCTTTTCGAGGGTAGCTCGATGCAGCAACCAGTTGGTATATCCCTGGGCTCCCATCACGAAAGGCGGCAGCCCAAAGTCCCACTCCCGGAGCTGCTTGTCCTTGCTGCGATGCTGCTTGTGTCCGATGTCCCTCCAAAAGTTCTTGGTAAAGACAAAGTAATCCACCTGCCAGGCGCTCCCCACGATGCTATTGGGGGAGAGAGCATCGGTCAACAACCGAGCTGTCCACTCTTGATTGAACTGGTAGGTATCCAAGTGCTCGTTGAAGAGCGGCTTGTCCAGTGAGACCTTGTGCGTTTTGCCCACCAGGAGAACGTCTTGCCAGTCCTTGTCTTTGGGATGGTTGACAGCGGGAGTGGAGGTGGAAGAATCTTTGGTGGGAGCTTCGGTGGGAGTGGAGGAGAGGAAGATGGCGTGGCGGCGTTTGCCGTTGACGACGTGGAGTGTGTCCATGAGGGACTGAGTATGCACTATGTCAGCGTTGGAGAACATGAGCCATGGACTCGATGTCATCTTGTTCGCTCTGATGCACCAAAGACATAGATGTGTGAGGTAAGTGAGCCAAGTGGAAGAAATGGATGCTTACCGAGAGAAGATGTCGTTGACATAAGGCATACGGTATTGATTCCGTTGGACTTCAGGTACATAATAAATCTTCTTCTCAAACTCCTTTTCTAGTTCCTCAACAAGGACGGATGCCCCAAAGTCGTCACCGAAGACGATAACATCGGGTTGCGGTACAAGTTTAAGCCAGCTGGACAGGGCGTTCTTCTGTCTTTGATCTGCCAGAGAAGGCGTTGCGTTAAGGGGGTTATTTCAAGAAACAAGAAAAGGGGAGGGACTACAAAAGGTGAAGAGGAGAGGAGAGAATACACTAGAACGGAGAAACAGAGGAGTGGAGGGACATACATTCTGCGCTTCCTTTATCGGCTGGCTTTAGCGTTGTGAAGATGGTGAGTAGAGGAGGGTCCTCAGTTTCGATGGGAGGGGCAATACTAAGCGGTGTGCCTTTTGCTTTCTTTTTTAGCTCCCGCTCTGCCTCCTCGATCTGCTCAGGTGTCGGTGGTTTGGCTAGTCCAAAGTTCGTTGCTGCTTGTTGTTGACGCTGAGTTTTTTGTATTTTAAAAGGAGAACCTAAGTCGGTTTCAAACAGAAGGATAACTGAAACAACAACTATTATGTGTTGAGAGTGTGACATACGTCGTCGCTCCATCCTACAGCGTGCTCACCGTTAGCAGTGTGGATGTGGCCTTGCTCGAGGTTCAAAGGGCGTTTGCTGTCAGCCACGCAGAGAAAACCAAAGACCATGACGGCGAGTGCCAAAGAGAGCTTCATGTCTTTTCTTCGCAGGGAACCACTCTATACAAGAACGCTGATGGTGGCAAACGTGCGGCCGTCGTTTCGTCGGTCGTTCTTCACCTTCTGCTCTGTATGGCAAAGGGACACTTTCCTGTCGACACACAGAAGATGATGTGGCCCAATCCTTTTTCAAAAACAACTAATGATTATCGGTATGATAGTCCATTGGCTGCAACAGCGTATTCAAACGGTTTAGATCAAACGCTCCACATCCATTGGCCGATCGAACCAAAATCCCGATTAATGGGCCATTAAAACACGAGCTCTATTGCGCTGGCTTGGGTTTCGTGGGGCGAGAGAGAGGGAAAGTGGAAAAAGAAAAAGTAGTGGCTTGCTTTTTTCACACTTTTCCAAAAGGTTCGTTGGGGGAGAAGCGGAGGAAAAAGAGACCTCTCTCAGCTGGCAGTGCCTGCCTGCAAACTGCCCTCTCGAAACAGCGGAGGTGTTTGGCTTTCTTTCAACCGAGCGGCGGGCTAAGCCGAAATAGAACGTACGTTGTTGTGTTTTGATGTTCCATGCTTCTGCTTCCACGGAGAAAGCTTGTCTTCTCTCTCTCTCTCTCTCTCTCTCTCTCTCTCTCTCGTCCTTTTCGTCCTTTTGTTTTCTTTTCGTAGCTTTTTCGTTGTATAATTTTGCCTTTTTTTTTAATTGTTATTTTTTTACTTTTTTTTTGTCGCGAACTTGCTTCACTGGGGGGAGAAGCCTCTTCTTGTTCTCTCTCACCCTTTCTCCCTCTCATCCTCTTTCTCTTCTTTCTTCTGCTTCCTCTTTGCCTTCCACTTCTTTTTTATTTAAAGCGAACCTCTTTTCGCATCGTCCTCACGTTAACACAACAACCACCGCTACTTTTTTTTCGATTTGGCTTGGAAAAGCAGGACATGGAAATGGAGAACGTGAGGCACTCCGTCACCAAGGGCATACAGAACATCAAGCCCATCAAGAAGATCAAGAAGAGGGCGGACCGCCGCAAGCACAAGGAGGGCAGCCGCAAGGACTACCCGGTCATCCGCCTCAATGACTACGAGAGCAACTCTGCCAAAGAGAACAACTTTCCGAGCAACAGCTACACCACCTCCAAGTACACCCTTTGGAGCTTTCCCTTCAAGGTCCTCTGGGAGCAGCTGCGCAAGGCCACCACCTTCTACTTCACCATGATCGTCATCATCACGCTCATACCACAGATCTCGCCGCTCACGCCGTACACGAGCGTCTCTGGACTTGTTTTTATCATTCTTGTGGCTGCCATTCGTGAGGCTTATGAAGACTTTGTAAGAACTCTCTTGCTCGCTTTCTTGCTCTTTCTCTCTTAACTCTCTCTCGCGCTCTCTCTTAAACTTTCTTTGATTATGTTCATGTTCTCTCCTCTATTTGTTTTATCTTTCTGTTGACACCGTGACTTCAAGCTGCGACACAAAGCAGATCGACAGGTGAACAAGCGGCGCTACACACTCGTTGAACCACATGGAAACGGCGAGCGGGTAGTAACACGCAGGTATAAATCGCTCTCTTTGTTTGGTTCTGTATTGCCTCCCTGCCTGATCCTCATTCTTTTGTTTGGATGGGCAGTTGTTGGTTAAAGGTGGGAGAGTTGGTCTATGTCTCGTGTGACGAACCATTTCCAGCTGATTTAGTGCTCCTCGCCTCTGGCAATGACGACGGGATTGGCTACATCGAGACAGCTCAGTTGGATGGGTATTTTTCCTCTGCTTCTTGCTGCTGTTTTGCTTATTTCTCAAACAAAATACAAAAAAAAACATAAACAAAAACAAAACAAACGGGATAGTGAAACAAACTTAAAGATGCGGAAAGCTCCGCAAGTCACCCAAAACATGAGTATGGCTCAACTGGCAGACCTATCAGGAGAGCTCAAATGCGAGGTGCCTCATCACATCCTTTACAGCTTCAAAGGCACGCTCACAATAGACCCCGAGCCTGACGCCCAGTTGAGCACCACAACGGCCATCGCATTGGACACGAACCAACTTCTCCTTCGTGTATGTTTTCTCGTTTCTCTTTTTCTCCCTTTTCCATAATTTCACATCATGTCTCATCCTTCTCCTATTTTGACTTTGAAAACATGGAAACAGGGTGCCAACCTCCGAAACACACCCTGGGTTGTTGGAGTTGTAGCCTATGCGGGACCAGAAACAAAACTCTCTTTGAACCAGAAGAAACCACCATCAAAGGTCTTCACTTTTTCTTATTCATTTGTTCTCTCTCTGTTCATTATTTTATTAACAATCCATTTTCATTTATTTATAGATGTCAACGTTAGACAAACGGTTAAACAACTATGTGTTCATTTTGTTGGCGCTGAACTTGTCTTTGTGCACGACGATGGCCGTTTTAGCCGGTTTCTTTGAGTCTAGGTACAGAAGCAAAGACATGTACTTGATGGTAATTCTCTCTCTCTCTCTCTCTCTCTCTCTCTCTCTCTGTAACGTTCGTTCATCTATTTTAAAACAATTAGGAAGATCCAGACGGCCCTTCAATGGTCGCTCTCAAAACGTTTTTCTCTTACTTTGCCCTTCTAAGTTATCTCATACCATTGTCTTTGGTTGTGTCTCTTGAAATCGTCAAAGTACGTTCTCATTGAGCCTCATTTTTCATGTAAAAAATTATATAAACTAACTAAAGCAATACATATAATTTCATTTTGAAGGTGTTTCAAGCTCGGTACATGGAATGGGATGATAAGATGGCCATTAGTGCAAAGAAACGAATGACAGTGAAGACTTCCAACCTGAACGACGAGTTGGGACTCGTTAAATACATATTCAGCGATAAGACGGGCACTCTTACCGAGAACCAAATGGACTTCCTCAAGTGTTCCGTCAATGGAGTTATTTATGATCGTGCGTCTGCCGGTGGCTTGCAAAGTCTTGTCGTTAGTATCCTTTTCTTTTGTTTTTCTGGTTTTTTGTAAGCTTTTTTCTGTCTAACTGAAATATTATTTACTTTTCCATCTGCTTCAAAACAGGCTATGAGAACCGAAGAAGCTGACAACATCATGAACTTTTTGGTCAGCATGGCCATTACGCACAGCGCGGTTACTGACATTGACAAAAAAACTGGCGGTACGCTCTCTCTCTCTCTCTCTCTCTCTCTTGTGTGTTCTAAACCAAAGGCACAAATGTCAATATTCCTATTTTTCAGCCCTTTTATACAAAGCGAGTTCTCCTGATGAAGAGGCGCTCTGCAAAGGTGCGACGGCTAATGGCGTGACATTCTTGTCACGCAAGAGCAATCAAACCATTGTGGATATTGATGGTACCTTATTCTTGAATTTGCTTCTCTCTTCCTCTCTAATAATGAACCAAAATATCTTCAATTGCATTCTCTAAACAAAAGGCGAGAAAGTTACATATGAAATATTGACAATGATGGAGTTTACTTCTGACAGGCGACGAATGTCTGTAATTGTTAGATTTCCAGATGGTACGCGAATCATAAACTTTATCCTTACTCATTTCTCTTATTTTGCGCAACTCAAATAACACCAAAAAATTTGTACATTAGGAGCGATCAAATTGCTAAGTAAAGGTGCTGATTCGGTGATGTACGAACGCTTAGCTTCTGGCGACGATGAACTGAAAAAAAGAACCATGGAGGCCCTGGATCAGTTTTCCAGTTGCGTATCTTTTCCTTTATTATTATTATTTTTTTTTTTGCTTACCGTTTTCATCTTATCTCTCTATCTCAATTTTAGTGGAAGGCTTAAGAACGCTAGTCTATGCCGAAAAGGAATTAACAGAAGAAGAGTACGAGGCTTTTGCGGAGGAATATCATGAAGCTGAAACTCTCATCCAAGGACGGGAAGAGGCGGTAATGCTTTATTTATTTTTTTAATACGGGTTTTTCAAGTTGATTTTAACAAACCCATTCAGGTGGACGCTGTCTGCGATAAAATAGAGAGAGATTTGCAAATTGTTGGTTGTTCTGCTATCGAAGACAAGCTACAACATGGCGTTCCCGAAGCTATTCACTATCTCTTGGAAGTACTGAGCCCTACTTCATTTTCAATCATTATTTTCCGAAGTTGTTAATTCACCTCTCTCTCTCTCTCTCTCTCTCTCAGGCAAATATCCGCGTTTGGGTTATTACTGGGGATAAAGTACAAATCTCTCTCCCTCTCATGTATCCATTTCACTCACCTTTTTTATTGCTCTTCATCTTACAATTCATACATCTAACAGCAAGCCACTGCTATCAACATTGGTTATTCTTCTCGTTTGTTGACGCGAGACATGCATTTGATTAAGATCAATGCAGAAAGCGCAGAACAATTCATAGAACAGCTCAACGAGGCTGCTGCTCTCAATAATATTGCTTCCAGCTATCAGACGGAAGGAGGCAACTCTTCTACGCCACCCAAATTGGCGTGTGTCATCGATGGAACTTCTCTAAAGTTTGCCTTGCGAGACTATCCGGATGAGTTTTACAATTTTATCACCACTTGTGCTTCTGGTACGGTTTTTTGGTTCTTGCTTTTATTCTCCATCTGTTCTTGTATTTTTTCTCGCTCACCCCCTCCGACTTTGATATGTTTTACTTGTTATACATATAGTTGTTTGCTGTCGTGTGACTCCATTGCAAAAAGCGAAAGTTGTTAAGTTGATCAAAGAGAAGAGTAAAAGTGTATGTCTGTCTATCGGCGATGGCGCCAACGACGTCAGCATGATCCAAGAAGCCAATATCGGTGTTGGGTATGACTTCGAACCCTGCTCTCCTCCCATTCTCTTTCATTTCTATTCTCTTCTCACTTCTTGCGTTTTGTGTTTTAGTATTTATGGCAAAGAAGGAAACCAAGCAGCTCGTGCAAGCGACTTTGCCCTCCGTCAGTTCAGACATTTGACTCGTCTTGTTTGTGTTCATGGTTTGTGCCTTTTCTTTGCTTTCTTCCATTCCCTCTTCTTCTGTCATCTAATTTACATTTGCAAAGGTCGGTACTCTCTTTTGCGTAATGCTTTGTTGGTTCACTACTCGTTCTACAAGAACGCTGCCACTTTTCTGGTACTCATCTGGTTCGGCTTCTTCAGCGGTTTCTCTGCTCAGGTTTTGTATCTTTTTGCCTTGTTCTTGTTTCTTTCTTTGACTCTTTTGAAGTCGTTTTCGTCCTATTTTTCTCATTTCTCATTTTGTGCAGACCTTGTACGATGACTGGATTATGACTTTCTTTAACATTACTATCACGTACGTTTTCATTGCTGTCTGTCTATCTTTCGGTTTTCTTCAAAGCAATCTATCTTATCATTCTTGAAACAGGTCGCTTCCTCCTTTGGTGATTGGTGTTTATGAAATCGACATCAAAGACACAATTATAGAACAAGTACCCTATCTCTTTCTTTGTATCCGTTGCTTTCTTTCCTTCTTGTGCAATCTTCTCATTGTTTTCTTCTTTGATAGTATCCACAAGCGTATCGACGAACACAAAAAGGAAACATCTTCACTCTCTCTACTTTGGGTTTATGGCTTTTATCAGCTCTATATCATAGTATTGGTTAGTTGCTCTTCTCTCTTTGTTTAAGTTTAAACTAACTTTATCCATCAAACAGTGTTTTTCTTTGGCACTTATTTGGTAGTTGGTGATGGTCTCATTAATAGTCACGGCCAAACTTCTGGTTTGTTCCTTATGGGAAATGTTATCCTTGCTTTGGCGTATGTTTTTATTCTCTCTCTCTCTCTCTCTCTCTCTCTCTCTCTCTCTCCCCTCCTCCCCTTTTATTTTGTTTCTGATGTCTCTTGTTTTCGCTCTTACCTTCCTAAAAACTCTGCAGTATCCTCGTCATATTCTTTAAACTAGTCCTCATCACAAAGTACGTTTCTTCTCTTTCTCTTTGTTTTTGCTTACCACTTATCCTGTTCTATTTTTTTTCTCAGTCTGTGGAATTGGTTGACACATGTGGCGGTATGGGGCGGTCTGTTGACTTACGTTGTCACAATTACAGTTCTCAACGTTATGCTCACTGTTATTCCCAACCAATACTTTGCTTGGTGTATCCTTTTTCTTCTGTCCTTCCTCTTAGCATACATTTATTTGCATTGCATGTTTCTTTAACCCAATTATTGCTAGTCCACATGCTTGCTATTCCGAGCGTTTGGTTGTGGCTGCTTGTTGGCCCCGTGATCTGTCTTCTTCCTGACCTCGTCATAAAATAGTGCTTTTCTCCTCCCCTCTCCACTTTATTCTCGTTCCCTCTCGCTCTCCCCTCTCCACGCTTTGCTCACTTCTTTCCATCACAAAACAGCGCGCACAGAATGTATCGCCCGGATGCATGGCACATTCTGCAGGAGAACCATGCCATCAAAAAGAAGCGAAAGTCCCAAAAGACATATGGCATTTACGGCGGTTCCGATGATGACGACGACGTGTATGCAGATGGAGGAGCGCCAAGCGTTAAGAATGCTGCCGATGTCTTTGATCCTCGCAAAGTGAATCGTTTGGATGAACCCCTGTTGCAAGATATTTAAGTATATTTCAAAGTCTTTGAGCTCCTTATTTATTTATTTATTTACGTTTTGCTGCCGGAGGGAGAGAGAGAGAGAGAGAGAGAGAGAGAGAGAGAGAGAGAAAGAAAGAACGAAAGCTAGCTTCCACTCTTCGCACATCCGTTTCCGTCCTCCGGCAAATCTCTCACTTTCTCAACTCATTTCCCTTCACTGCCTGAAGCCTTTGCTTGCTCTTCGCTCTCCCTCGCACTCCGTTAGCCGGCTGAGGCTCGGAGAGTGCAACAGAGAAAAAAGACTTGCAGCCACCTGCAGCTAAGCCGGCCATCACCCAGAGGAGAAGAAAGTCAGGGTTCAGGGAAAGGTGTGGATACTATAAGCGCAGGGTACACGTGAGACTCGAAAGAGAGAGAGAGAGAGAGAGAGAGAGAGAGAGAGAGAGAGAGAGAGCAACAGGGGAGACCTCCAGCAGAGACGTAAGACCAACGAAGCCCCTTTCCTTGGGGCCAGCCGTAAGAAAGACCCGCCACACAGCGGTTCCACGTAGCGACGTAAGAAGTAAGTTCCGCTACGTAACGACGAGGCGACCTTGGAAGAGATCGTCACGTCCACGGCCTACTGTCAATCGCTGGCGGAGGCCCTAGGAAAGCAACAAAAATAAGACCAAAATATTTCTAAGCATAAAGTGTTTTTCCCACCCTGTCAAAGGATGGATTTCTTTCTCGCTGCCGGTGGAGCGTACATGCTCTACATGATCACCGCAAACAGGCACAAACGCAGGGTACAGGCACCGAACCCTCACGCACCGCTTCGTATGGGAGACACGACCGCCACTGACCTGGCCGTAAGAAAAACATACAACCCTCTGGTGAAAGGCGTCAGGCACGACGTCCGTTTCAGCAAGGAGTACCTGGAGGATTACGAACAACGCCTCAGGAACAGGGTGCGAAACCGAGAGCATCCGAAATTCGACCACAAGATATCCAAGAGAGCAGCCAGACATCCCACGCAGACAGCGCAGTTCCTGGACGATCCAGTGGTCACGGTAATGCACCAAGAGTTCACCCAGCACCGCGTGGGCTCTCTGGTGAGGTCGAAAGGGGTCAGCGCAAAGTACGCCAACGTCAAGGTCTAGGACTTCAAGGGGTGTCCGTGGCCCAAAGTTTGTCTACCACCCAAATACAATCCCTGAGAGAGAAGATGGAACGATACAGTCGGCACGCATACCTGAGATGCTGGTCATACATAACATTCCAACACTATGCATGTTTCTCAACCCCAGCGACCTTGCCTCGTGGATGCTGGTTTCGAAACGATGGAACAGGTGCGTGAACCCCCAACAACCGAAAAAACAAAAAGTTTGGTGTTTCACCTGAGGTCCCCAGGTTAGCCTCCAGCAATGCCGTCTGGAAGCCTGTCTATTTTGCCACCAGTTATGAGCATGATAGTAAGCGTTTTACTACCCATTTGCTTCCGCGTTCTGTTGTTCTCTCTTTTCCCTACTCCTCGTCATCAAGATTTATCGTTCTCTTCTCTTCATCGTTCTCTTCTCTTCATCGTTCTCTTCTCTTCATCGTTCTCTTCTCTTCATCGTTCTCTTCATCGTTCTCTTCTCTTCATCGTTCTCTTCTCTTCATCGTTCTCTTCTCTTCTCTTCTCTTCTCTTCTCTTCTCTTCTCTCACCCCTGTTCAAACCAGTGAGAACCGGCACGAAGACCTTTGAGAAGTGCGGAACAGGAGAGATTGACTATTGGGGCGGCTCACCGGGAGAAGTCCAACAGGAAATGTTTGATGCGTTTCTTCCTCACGGCGTCGAAGGCGAGCATCCATTGGTAGTGTCGCCGCTGACTCTCTTGTTGTCCTTGTCTTCTCTCTTTGACAAGGCAAGACGGGAAGGAGCTGGCGAACAAGGAACGACACCCAAGACAGGAGGGAAGGGTGAAGGATGGAGTGCTCAGTCAAACCAACCATTTCTTTCATTATGACTTCCTGTTAACACTCTCCTTGATAAAGGTAAGACTGCCTTTCTTTGTTTTGTGTCTTTTCTTGTCTGATACGCCATGCCCGACTAATATTATCCTCTTTATTTTACGAATGGAGGTTGTGGTCATGGGCAATCTTGGCGGTACTTCTTTCCTGCTTTGATCCTCATTGCTGCTTGTATTACTTTCTGACTCTTCTAAACCTAGTCGGCAAGACGAGCTTGGTTGCAAAGCTGAGCAATGGGAGAGGGTTTGATCCATCCCACGCCGACAGTATTCCTGAAAAGTTTGACAATCACTGCGTTCGGTGTGTTCTCTCTCTTCTCCCTCTCTTCTCCCTCTTCTCCCTCTTCTCCCTCTTCTCTGCTCTCTCATTTTTTCATCCCTTTTTGTTCCGAGTAGTACTAATTGTGCATTTTGTTGGCAAGGATGTTTTATGGAACGCAGGAGGTGAGAGTGTCACTTTGGGACACCGAAATGTGGGACACTAGCTTTTCCTTGGAAGGCGTAAGGTGTGTGCATTTCTTTGTGCTCTTCTCTTATCTCTCCTCTTTCATCGATGGAAAAGGTCCCTTCTTGTTAAATGACATGTTGCATGAAAACCAGGCGTCGTAGAATTGAGGAAGGAGGAGAAGATTACAGGCGGATGCGGCTTATCACTTATCCAAACACTGATGTTTTCCTTCTTTGCTTTGACCTTACAGGTTTCGTTTCTCCATGTTTTTTACTTATTCTTCTTTTTAATTGACCGACGTGATGTGCGTTTAACCAGACATGGAGTCATTTAGATACCTAGAGTCCAAATGGGCTTGTGAAGCCATACGCTATGCACCCTATACCCCATACATTATGGTGGTTTGTGGCACCAAGTCTGACCTCAAGGTATCATTTACTGTTTTCTCCCACACTTTGTGTTTGCTATGTCTATCTTGTTGTACTTCACGCTTTTGTATAACAACTCATCATGTGATGCGGAACAGAGGACAGTGAGCAAGGAGGAGGCGTTGGCTTGTGCCAAACGCATTGGTGCCTATGCCTACCTTGAATGTTCCACAGGTTCCTCCTCCCCTCTCGCTTTCTGGAAAACGCCACTAACCACACCACAACACCAACAACAACAACAACAACAACAACAACAACAACAACAACAACAACAACAACAACAACAACAACAACAACAACAACAACACCAACAACAACAACAACAACAACAACAACAACAACAACAACAACAACAACAACAACAACAACAACAACAACAACAACAACAACAACAACAACAACAACAACAACAACAACAACAACAACAACAACAACAACAACAACAACAACAACAACAACATAAGACAACAACAACAACAACATAAGACAACAACAACATAAGACAACAACAACAACAACATAAGACAACAACAACAACAACAACAACAACAACATAAGACAACAACAACAACAACATAAGACAACAACAACAACAACAACAACAGTGACAGGAGCAAACTTGCACAATGTGTTCATCGCGTGTGTGGATGGCGTTGCGCAAAAGCTCAAGCTGGAAGAGCTCTCTGAATCGAGCTCGAGCAGCTACCCCTCACCTTGGATGACGACCACGAAGCAAGACCCTTTGGGCGGTTGGGGAGAGCAGGTCCTGAGCCCCAGCCTGAACGCCAAGAACGAGTGGAGCTCCAAACGCGGCAACGGCAGCGCCGTGGAGAGCATCCTGCAAGGGCACTATCTGCAGTACAAAAAATCCAACGAGGCCGTTTTTTATTGCGATTAATTACGCATAATTCCTTTCATTTCGGAAATTATTTGGATAATTATCGACGACCGCTCAGCAAACAAGCAAGAAAGAGAGAGGAGAGAGAAGGGAGAGAGAGAGAGAGAGAGAGAGAGAGAGAGAATGCAGCGACCAAGTGTGTGGTGGACAGGGACGGTTTCTGTGGTGGCGGACGCGTTGCGCAATGGGTCGTGGAAGAAAGGCGCATGGATTGGAGGGTGCAGCTTCGTCGCGTGTTATCTACTTGCGTTGAGCTGGAAGTATCACAATGGTATGCTGCGCTGGTCCTCCTACTTTGTTTAGTTTTAGTGTATTGGTTTAGGCTGCTGTATGACCCGAAGTTGTTTTTCTAAAAAAAAGACCCAAAAGGTTCTGCGTTGGACCGTTTCATCAAACGTTGGCTTACGGAAGGTGAGGGCTACAGAAACTACATACGTATTCACAAGGATTCCGCCGTTGAGCGCACCATTGAGGAAGACTTTTCAGAGGAGCCAGGCGAGCTTCCTGCTCTTCGCATCATGGAGCTTTATCAACCGCCCAACAGGCTTTTCTCATACCCATTCCCTGATTTTCTCAGGTACGGCACCCCTTCTTTTTGATACTGTTTGCTCAGCGCGCCGGTCATTTCCACAGACCTGGTCTCCTACTTGTTGATGAGATAGGTGCCGACTCTGGCAAAGTTATGGTTCGCATTCCGTCTTCATTGCCGTCCTGTCTACAATCTTCTATTTTGTATCTCTTCTTTCTTTCTGTTTCTTTCTTGTCGTTTCTTCGCTGCTTCGTTTACCTGTCTTTTTCTCCTTCTTTCAGTTCTCAGACGAACTAGGGCAATGCCACGTCCTCGAATGGTGTAGATGTGAGCGCGTAATATTGGAGCGATTCATGGGGAACGCATTAGAAGAAAGCGCCAACTCCCTCAACACCTCTCTCTATCCGCAACATCGGTTCCTTCATTTCGAAGTCATTCACAGGAAGCAAGGTTTCTATCCTGTGGGCTATCCCGGTCCGGAAGATGAATGGCCATCCATGGCTTTTTCGACCATGAGCCTTCCTGAACCGGACTTCTGCTCTGCTGAGCCACAAATCTTTGGCAAGCTGGATTGGGTTGAAGGTTCTTCTCACTCCCTCTTGCTTCTACTTTGTTCGCTCCGCTTCCTCTTCTTTCTCTTTTTTGACCCTCTTTCTCTCAGGGGAATATCTTTATAGCTTTCGTGCTTCATATCCGATGCTAAAACTGCTAATTGCTCAGCAACGAGAAGAAGAGAAGGGCAAGAGAACCATCTCGTTAGCACACATCGACGAAACAAATTTAAACAGGGTGGCGAGATTCTACATGCTATCCTCCGCAGACTCCTCCAGCATCATTCACTACCTACGCGACGAGGTCTTGGATCAGTACTGGCGGATCTTTCGATGGAAGAGCAAGTACATCGAGGAGGAGGAGGCAGAGGAGTACCATGACACCAGGAAACGCGTGCTAAGAAAGGCCTGGGCAAGAGCGCAACTCAAATTTCCAGACTTTAAAATCCAACGAGTGTTGAAGTCCCGAAGCGACAACACCCTTCTCCATAACGTCGTGGAAATGTTGTTTGCATGAGGTCGCTGTTGCGTTTCGGCGACAAAGCAAAAACGAAACTCTGCCTTGTTTTTTTAATGACAAAAAGAAAAAACGGATTGCAGCCATTCCAAAGGGATGAAAAAAATCATCACCGTCGGGAGTCGAACCGAGGATAAGGGGAATTTTTCTTAGAAAAAATTAACATTTCAAGCCAGGAAATTTTTCTTTTAAAGTTCCCGCCAAAAAGCCACTGCTCTTTTTTCTCACTCGCGAATCATTTGGAGCCCAAAACAAAAAAAAAAAAAACCCAAACGGCTAACAAACAGCAGCAAAAGAACGACAGATACTCGATCGTCATGAGCGGTTTTCACAGAGGGGGTGGAGGAGGTTTGTAGCCAACAAGCCATCACCCCAGATTTTTAATCATCTCCACTCGAACTTTACGATTTTTCCTCTTCGCTCAACGACGTATTTGATTATTGTTCACCCCCTTACCCCCCCTTTCTTTTTCTTTTTTTTTTAAGGATTTGGGGGTCGCATTGGAGGAGGACATCAATCCACCTTTGACACGACTAGCGCGCCGCGCACACCCCCACAGGATAACTATGGCGGCGGAGGCCACTACAACAGCAGTCCCAGCGGCTTTGCTGGCGGTGGCGGGGGCTTCAACCCCAGCGAGCACCAAGACTCCCCCAGCAGCCCCTCTGGTAAGGGCGGCGGAAGCAACGTCCCCACCTTCACCCCTGTCACGGTGAGGCAGCTCTACAACGCACGCCAGGCACACCCTGATGACAGCTTCACTGTCGATGGCAAACAACTCAATCAGGTAAAAATAGAGCCTTTTCTCTCTCTCTCTCTCTCTCTCTCTCTCTCTTTGCTTTTAGTTTTTGTGGCAATAACATGGCGTGTTTTACTACTTGTGAAACGAAGATTACGGTGGTGGGTCAGATCGTTTCTGTCTCTGTGCAGTCCACGAAGGTGGAACTGCAGCTGGACGACTCCACGGGAAAGATCTACGTTTGCATGTGGCTTAACTTGGAGGAGAACAACGAATATGCGGCCGAACAACGTGCTCAATGGAGGTAACATCCCTTTCTCTTTCTCTATCTTTTTCTCTCGGCTCATTCGTATCTTCTTCTCTGTCTTCTCCATTGATTCAACAGAGAGGGAGTTTACGTGCGGGTGATAGGTCACCTGCGCTCGTTCTTGCAAGCCAGGAGTATCACCGCCTTCAGGATTCACCCCATCCAGGACTTTAACGAAATCACATTCCACCTCTTGGACACTATCTACGTCCACCTCTACAACACCCGTGGTCCCTTGGTATCCTTCTCTTTCTCCTTGTTCAGGACGCGTCTCTGTTCTATCGTCTTGCTTTTCGCTTCTCTCTTTTCAAAAAACAAAGACTTACTTTTCTTCAGGATGCTCAACCAGGAGCGGTAGTATCTCATGGCCACTCTTCTTCAAGCAGCAGCGGAGGCGGAGGATGGGGAGGTCCCTTCCAACATTCTACTGGTGGTGGTGGTGGCTATGCTCCTCAACAACAACGAGGCGGTGGGCATGTAGGAACAGAGGTGGGACAAGCGGTGTTGGAGGTGATTCGCGGGGAGAGAGACGCAAAGGGCATATCAGTACAGAACATAACGGCGGCCTTGGCCTCCATGGCCACCGACACGCAGATCAGAGACACCATCGAAGCGCTCAAGAACGAGGCCCTCATTTATTCGCCGATGCCCGACCGTTTTCGTGCCAGTGATTTAGGCGGTCTGTAAACATCCTCAACCAAGGCGGCGCCAAACCTTCTCTTCCTTATCCTTTTTTTGTATGTCAAAAAAAACTTCTCTCTCGCTCTTTCTCTTCTTCAGTTTTGCTGTTGCTTTTGCTCTGCACTAAGGAAGAAGATTTGCTGGCCTACTGTCATGACGACACGTCCGTTCTGGTAATGACGACACGAAAGTGCTACAAAAAAAACCCCCCGAGGAGAGAGTGGCGACCCCGCAGAGGCCTGTGCCATCGTTACCATCACCACCCAACCACCCAACCCCATTCGCTCGCTCTCTCTCTCTCTCTCTCTCTCTCTCTCTCTCTCTTTGTTTCCACGAGCAGCAGCAGCTGGCATTGTTTGTTTTTCGTTGGTGAGCAAAAAAAAAAAAAAAACACTGGACGATGAGGTCCTTCAAACCTAAGCTCAAGGGCGTGTTGGACTTTGGGCCAGACTTGGCAAGCAGCTGGAAAGATGGGGAGGATGGCCACCACTACCACGACGACGACAATGGCTTGGGCTTGACAGAGGAAGATCTGCTGGCCTCCTCCCTGATGGGTCACAAAGGGCCGCCCCTCCTTCTTGGGGTGTACTCCAAAGAGTTTGTCATGGAGACCTTTGAGCAGTTTGGCATCACGCCGCGGCTGCATGGGGCTGGCTTTGACCACCTCGAGTTCCAGCTGGACACCTCCGACCCGTTTGTGCACCACCTGTTGGTCACGGATGAGCGGCTGAAGCACAACACAACGCCCACCGATCGTCACCTGCTCTCCCTCTTTGTTCGCCGACAGCAAATGCGAGTCTATGACTTTGTTGCTCGTCCTTCATCGCCTCCACCACAAGTGGGAGGAGGAGAAGCAGAGCGAGCTGGAAGCAAAGGAGAGGTGAAACGGCTTTACGTGAGGGAGACCTGTAGAGAGTGCAGTGAGTGGATGGAAGGACGGCTGAAGGAGGTGGAGCTGAAGATCAGCGTCATTGAGTGGCTGTCCATGCAGAACCCCGTGCAAGAGTTTCGAGTGGAACGGCCTCGGTTGCCTGGGCAGGACCATCCTGGCCTTGGCGTTGCTCGTCCGGTGCGACCTCTTCTCTGCTTCTTGTTCTTCTTCTCTCTCCGCTTCCCTTCATGTTTCTCTCGTGCTCTCCATTTCTCTTCATTCCATATCTTACTCTCTACTTGCAACAGTTCTTGGACATGCTGTTACATCTAGCTCAAAAACAAGGTGCTCTTCTTGCTGTTGTTTTGTTGCGTTCGGTTGTTGCCTGACTTTAGTTTCTTTCTCTGTTGCTTTGTAACAGGAAGGGATGGGTTATTGAATAAGCCACAGTACTATCACAACGCGTATCTTTATGCCAACAAAGGCTTTCTGTTCGTGTCTCCACAAGATGAAGCTTTCTATCGCACTATCACAATGGACCTTCAACAAGAACTAGAAGACAAAGGGCTTGCTGGTTGGGTGTCCTCCCTTTGTTTTGTTGATTAAGTTTTTGAATATTTAAGCTCATTAATGGCGCACTCGAAAATGTTTCAGCGGTTTCATGGGCCATCTTTGGCGACTGTTTGCGATGCACTACATCAGGGAATGCCATTGTCAGGTTCGCATCTCCACATTCTTCCTCTTTTTCCTCCATTCTTTTTTTTTATGTGTTATTCTCTATGCTTCATTTCTTGTTCTTGTTCTTGTTCTCGTTCTTGTTCTTGTTCTTCTTCTTCTTCTTCTTCTTCTTCTTCTTCTTCTTCTTCTTTCTTGTGTTTGTGAATGTCCACCTTCCTCTTGTTGTTCTTGTTCTTCTGCTTCTTCTGTGTATCTCTTCTCGCGCTTGCTCTCTTTTCCTATCTCGTTATCTCTCGCCTTTTTCTTCTCTTTCTTTTTTTCTCTTTCTCTTTTTCTCTTTCTCTTTCTCTTTTTCTTTCTCTTTCTCTTTCTCTTTCTCTTTCTCTTTCTCTTTCTCTTTCTCTTTCTCTTTCTCTTTCTCTTTCTCTTTCTCTTTCTCTTTCTCTTTCCTTTCTCTTTCTCTTTCTCTTTCTCTTTCTCTTTCTCTTTCTCTTTCTCTTTCCCTTTCCCTTTTTCTTCCTCAAACCTTCCACCCTTACTCTTACTCTGTTTGTTGCTTACATTCAACTGACTTTTTAAATAGATGGGAAAAGTTACCTCAAATGCGTTCAATGTCAAAAACAATGTCGTCTTACTTTGAAGATGAGGCCTATGAGCAATTGGTGCAAAAATGCATGCGGCCAGGCAGCTTTCACATCGACTGGACAGCACCTGGTGCAACCTATGCGTTGTCCTTTAGGGTAGCTCCAGCCATCCACAAAACTACTGGCGAAAATGAGGAGGAAAACAAGCAACAAGCACGGAGATGGCAGCAAGAGCAAGAAGAAAAGAACAGTCTAGTAATTTGTAAAGAGTGTTGATATTTCTTGTTCTCTCTCTCTCGTCTCTGTTTCTCGATCTTAATTCATTACAATTGTTATTTCATTTACAACATGCAATGTAGGCATCCTAAAGTCCTCGTTTCCTTTACCCTCGTTTTCTTAAGTTTTTTTTTAAAAAAAAAGAAAAGCTGCGAAGAACGAAAAAGAAACTGAGGAGATGAGCTTCTCTAGGGTAGGTTTCATGCTTTTGGTGGTGACGGCACAACTGGTGTCGCCCGTGCTTTGTATCCATCAACACAAACTGCTTCATAATGCGAAGATTGGATCGTCCGCAAACACTTTCGCTGATGTGACCTGCGACAACACCCTCAGCTGGGAAGAGTTCATTCCCAGCATTCCAAGTACTTTCTTCTCTCTCTCTCTCTCTCTCTCTCTCTCTCTTCGCCGCTGCTTAACACCAACGAAAAACAAAAAACAGAGCATCCAGAGTTGGGAGGCACACTTTTCATCTACCAGCAACTGGACTGCGGCCACTACAATCGTTCCCGGTGGTTTGTTGAACCAAACCAACCCAAGCCGGATTTTGCAGACTCCTCCATCATACTGGTGCAACCCCCTCCTTCTCCATTCCTTTTGGATGGCGTTAGCTGGGAAGAGTACATCCGCGTGGAGCCCACGTTTGATCCATTGGCGCACGACCGATCAAGATGGCTGTGGGCAGCGGATGGCAGGACGCTCATCTGGGATGAGGTCTTCGAGCACCATGCCAACCAACAACAGCCAAAGGTGTTAGCCTCTCGTTTTGCGGCCACGATCGAAGTCTACAAGTCCGTAAATGGCACGACGGTGAATAGAGAGCGAGTGTTCTCTGCCCGAAGCTTCGTCACGCCAGATGACAATGGTGAGGGCGTGAAAGTGGAGTTTTTGCATGAAACTACAATGCTAAACAAAACGGCTGCAGCAAGAGCCGTTGGAAAGGAGTACTATCATACCTTGACTACACAACAAGAATAAAACTGTTCATCGGTTTGTCGAATCTCTCTAATAGCAAACGAAGCCAGATTGATACATCCACGCAACTATATCGCTGTGCCCCTGCTGCATAGCAGCAGCAGTGCATGCTTCTCTGTTACAAGGACAGCCGTTCTCTACTGCCCACTTCAGTGTTTCCAAATGGCCGGCCTTCGTTGCCTCGATGCACGTCTGCTGGTCCCATTCACATCCGTTCTGGTGAGCCCATTTCAACACTGCCAAATGCCCCCCTCTGGCTGCTTTGGCACAAGTAGTTGCTGACCAGGGGATAGCTTCACCTTGTTCGCGAGCCCAACGCAGGATGTGTAGCTGGCCACCGGCGGCGGCAGTGTCACACAGCTTGTCCTTCACATGCCGCCAGACGGCTGGTATCTCCTTGAGCCAGCGAACTATCCTTAGGCGGCCGCTAAACAATGCTACCATAGGCAGTTCTTCGCTCATTGGCCAGCCGTTGTCGTAAGCCCATTTCACGACTGACAAATGGCCACTGTGGGCTGCTCCTGTTAAACCCCACTCATTGCTAGGGCAACCCTGCTCCCACGCCCATTTCAGCACCACCAAATGTCCGTTCGTTGCTGCCTCGCTTGAGGTCATGTGGTCCCAAGGACATCCGTTCTCTCTCGCCCATTGCAACACTGCCAAATGACCGCTGCTTGCGGCATTCTCCGAGGTGGTACGGTCCCAAGGGCATCCGTTCTCTCTTGCCCATTGTAGCACTCCCAAATGCCCTCCACCTGCAGCCCAAGCACAAGTGTATTCATTCCAGGGGCATTTGTTCTCTCGTGCCCATTTTAACACCTCGAAATGTCCGTTGCGAGCTGCCCTCGCACAGGTCCAATCATCCCAAGGACAGCCTTGTGCTCTGACCCATTGTAATACGTGCAGATGTCCGTTCAGGGCAGCCTCGCTGCATGTGTGTTCGTTCCATGGGCAACCTTGCGCTCTGGCCCATTGCAACACGTGCAGATGTCCGTTCGAGGCGGCCTGGTTGCACGTGCTTTCCTGCCAAGGACAACCCTGTTCTCTCGCCCATTGCAGCACCTCCAAATGTCCGTTCCCAGCTGCAGCACTGCAAGTGTTCTCATCCCAAGGGCAGCCCCGTTCTCTGATCCATTGAAGCAAGGATAGGTGTCCTGCCGCAGCGATGGCGCTGCAGGTGCTAGCCCCACTCCAAGCACACCCCGCTTCTGTATGAAGCCATTTCAGCACCTCCCACTGCCCTCCCAACGCTGCATTCGCATCTGGGCACCACTTCTTGCAATCAAGTTCGCGCTGGTTGGCAAGTACCCAGCGAAGCACTTCCAAGTGGCCCTGCCTGGCCGCCATGGCGAAGGCGCAAGGACTCCAAGGACAGCCCTGTTCCAGAGCCCACTGAAGCACATGCAAATGGCCGTGGAAGGCTGCTTGTTCGCAGGTTTGGCCGTCCCAAGGGCAGTCTTGCGTGCAGCGGAGCCATTGCAAGGTAAAGAGGTTGCCCCATGGCAGCGACTTTGGCGCAGGAACGTTGGTCCACGAAGTAGCCGTTTCGCAGCGACCATTTCAACATGTTTACAGAGGCGCAAGCCGTTGAAGCTGTGAAAAAATGCCGCTTGTCTTCCCCTTCTTCTCCTTCTTGTGGAAAACAAGAGAACCAACGTTTGCACGTTCTGGCAGCCACAGCGGCCATGCCACAAGGTAACATGGACAGGATGGCGGCCAGTATTTCCGCTGGTAGGTCATCTATCATTGGCAAGACAGGCGTGGCCTCCGCTTGTTTGTCGGCTCTTTTCATATCATCATATCTCTGTCTTTTTGTCTTTTTTTTTGTTTTCGTCTCTAAGAAAAGCCAGGAGGCGGTGGAGTCGAAAACAAGAAGGCGTTTCCTTCCTTCTTTCTTTCTTTTATTTTCTGCTCTTTTCTTCCTGCTGGGCTTCTTCCTTTTTGGTTCGCGTTTACATCCAATGTACCTGAAGGGAATCCATGACGACCTGAAAAAGGCGCGAAACATAGCCATGACGACACGAAAAATGCAACACAACATCTGGTCACATGCTGCACGTCCTGTGCACACCTCCATCGATTTCAGCTAAACAAAAACAAAAAATTGAAAGCAAAAAAGAAAGTCTCTCTTTTTTTTTTTTTGTTGTTGTTGAACTAGAAAGCTTTGGCCGCGGCCGCTAACGCCCTTACATAAAAGTTCGTGCTTCTTTCGGTTCGTTGTTTCTTCCCTCTTCTTCCTTTTTTTTAAAAAAAAAAATATAATCATTTTGCGTGGGAAATAAAAAAAATAATAAAATTAATCTGATTTATGTTTTTCGATTTCATTCCTTGCTCATCGGGTTTGACGACAACAAATTTAAAAAAAAAGGTGTAGAGCAAAGGCAGCAAAAAAAAAAAATGTTTGATTGGTTCTACTGGGCACCGAAAAGGCCGGAAGACTATCCGGAACGCAAGGAAACCGTGTTCGCCGGCAAGTGGCAGAATGAGCACGGGCAGACCATCGAGCTGCGGCACGGCGACATCACCATGGAGGACACCGTCGCCATCGTCAACGCCGCCAACTCTCGTTTGGCTCATGGCTCTGGTAACTCTTCCTACCCCCTCATCCCTCTTCCTTTTGTTTTTTTAAAGACAGATTGTTATTTTCTCTCGTAGACTGCTCTCTTTTCTTCTTCTTCTTTTCTCCTTCTCTCTGCATTCCTCTTCGCTTCTCTTTTCTTCTCTTTCTTCTCTTTCTTCTCTTTCTTCTCTTCTCTTTTCTTCTCTCTTTCTTCTGATACTTCTGGTTCTTCTCTTTCTTCTTCTGCATTCTTTCTGCTCTCTTTTTCTTCTTTCTTCTCTCTTCTTTTTTCTTTCTTCTCTTCACTTTGTTCTGCATTCTTTCTTCTCTCTTTTCTTTCGTTCGCTTCTTTCTTCCTGTTCCTCCGTCTAACGCTTGTTCTTTACCCATAATAAACAAACAACAGGTGTGGCAGGAGCCATTCGCCATAAGGGAGGACCGGTCATCATGAAAGAGAGCGAGAAGATCATCAAACGCAAGAAGGAGGTGCCCACCGGCGAGGCCGTCCTCACTCACTCTGGCTGGCTGTACTGCAAGTACGTCATCCACGCTGTAGGGCCCATCTGGTCGGGCGGCAAGAAGGGAGAGCCGGAGGAACTTGTCGCGTCCGTTAAGAACAGCTTGTTGTTGGCGCATAAGAGGAAGATGGAGTCCATCGCCATGCCCGCCATTGGCAGTGGCATCTTTGGGTTTGTGTCGTCTTCTGTTTCTTCTCAGCGTTTGTTGCTAACTATGTTTTTTAACTTTAGTTTTCCAAAGCCGCTTTGTGCAGAGTTGATGTTCCAAACTACCATCGACTTTTTTAACGTTGGATCCTCTAATCTCTGTTTTAAAGTTGTTTTTCTATGTTCTCTGGGTAACTAATCCCTATGATTTTTTCAAACATGAAGGAATTTCCAAAGAGTAAGCTGCGCCTTGTCCGTTTTACGAACTTTGATAAGCCTACCGTTATCATCTTTCAGCAAGAATTTGAGGTTTAACTTTTCGCCCTCTTCTCTCTCCTCTTCGCTGTTCTCTTTTATTGCTCCTTGTAATCTGTTCTCTATGCTTATTTTCTATTTGTTCTATCTTCTGCTTCTTCTTCTTCCCCTTCCTCTCCTTCTTCCTTTCAATATAGAAACGATTTGGTGAACTGGATTCAGCTTTGAAGATCGTGGATGACTCCCCAAAGACACGGAAGAAAGGTGGAGGCAAGGGAGGACCTTCCTCGGCGACACAGAAGAAGAATAAGAATACAAAGGAGGACGAAGAGAATGAGTCATCGTCTTCCTCTTCTGGTGATGAAGGCGAAGAACCGGAAGTAAAAGACACAAAGAAGAATAAGGATAAGCAGAAAGACAAAGAAGGAGAAAGCGAAGAGAAAGAGTCGGACGAAGAGAAGAAAGACACGAAGAAAGATGAAAAGGATGAAGAAGATGACAAGGAAGATGCTAAAGGAGACAGTTCAGCTGAAGGAGAATCCTCTTCGTCGGAAAGTGAAGAAGAAGGCAAAGATGAGTAAGAACTGCACGTCCTTTTTCATACTTCTTCTTTCCATGGAAAGTTGCTCATCATGATGAGCAACTTTCCTTCGGTCGTAAGCATTATGTATTCATTTTATTCTGTTTAAACTTGCTTTTTTTCTTTCGTGACTCTTGTCTAACCATTTTCCTCAACATAGACTCGTTCCTCGAAGACATTTATTTACAATTGTTTTTTAGCTTCATCCCCCCCCTCTCTCTCTCTCTCTCTTGCTCTTCTTTCGACTTCTTAGATTAAACCGCCAAAACTAGAAGACACCACTTGCACCACAAACTCATACTCTGCATCCTTCTCCCACTCCACCTCTTCTCCCCATTTCCTGCTCCTCCTCTGCTTCTTCGTCTGATCAAAACATGAAGAAGGGTAACCCCTGTCAACAACTCTCTCACCATTCTTCCAAGCGCCGACCCACTTCTGGCCATTAGGATATATGAAGACACCAACGCCGTGCTGCTCATCGTTCCTCCACTCCCCAAAGTACTTTGAGCCATCGCTCCACATCATCTTCCCATGGCCGTGCCTCTGATCCTTCTTCCATTGACCTTCATAGCTTTGCTTCTCTCTTCCCTCTTCGTCTTTCTTCTTCTTCTCCTTCCTTTCACCAGAAGGAACTGAAGAAGCAGACAGGAAAGAAGAAGAACTGCACCACCACGTCATGCTGCCGCTGCCGTGCCTTTGGTTGCGCTTCCATTGGCCTTGATACTCGTCTCCGTTCTTCCAAACCATCGTGCCTTTGCCATCCAACATCACCGCTAGCTGTCTGTTGTCGTCGTGGTCGGAGGACGAAGAAGCAGAAGAAGTGGTGTTCTTTTTCGATCGCCGCTCTTCGATGCCGCTTCTTCTTCCCCTGTCGTTTTGTTGTTGGAAGAACGGGAAGAACGGACGGGCGATGGTTTGTTTTGGGCGGACCTCTTTGTACTCGCCTTCATAGAGAAGATACGGACAAGAAGGATCGCGGCCGTCGAAGCGGATCCTGATGCAGTTATCGCTGTGGTGGCCCGATTGCTCCTCAATGGAGAGATGTTGCACGCAATGGTTCCCCATTTTTTTTTTTTTGTGTTTGTTGCTTTGAGAAGAGAGTATATGTGTTGTTATATCCCTTACGAGCTCCAACGAACAGCTCCATTTATTCTCACGAGCCACAATGTCCATTGTGGCTGAATGGACGGACGTTACATGACGTTTTCAAGTTAGAAGAAGGACCTTTTCCTTCTTTCACGAAGAGACACTTGGTTTTTTCGTCAATCAAAAATTTTCGGGTCGTCCTGACGAAGATAATTCATGTCGTCACGAAATCATTGTACAGATAAGCTGCTGCTTTTCACCAGAATGATTGCAGCAAAGGTGCAGCTTTTATCCATGTCGACATGACTTTAAGCCAAAAAAAAAAAGAAGTGAAAAAAACAAAGAGGGAAGATGAGAGTTTGGGTGAAGACCATTAAAGACGGGCGTTTCCCTTTGGATGTAGAGCAAGATGAACAGGTTCGTTCTCTTCTTCCTTTAAAAAAAAAACAAAAAGTATTTACATTTTTTTAAAAAAACAATTTAAAAGGTACAAGCGGTAAAGAAAAAGATTGAGCATTATCGAAATGTGCGGCTCGCCCCAGAAGCTAAGCTCGTGTACAACGGGAAGCCTTTGTCCGACGAGACCTCCCTTTCTCATCACTCCATCCACGAGAACGCTCATCTTATTCTGTTGTTACCGGTTCGTATTTTTTGTTCCCCACAGATGTGAGAAAAAGACTCTTACATCATTTGTTGTTTTCTCTTTCTTTTCTTTTATTTTTTTTTTCCAACAGTTGGTAGACCCCAAAAAGATGGAACTCCCCTTTGAGGCCCCGTTCCTAGCGTTAACGCCAGCTTTCGGTGAAGTACGTTTCCCCTCAGACTGCTCTCGCTCTCCTCTCCTCTCCTCTCCTCTCCTCTCCTCTCCTCTCCTCTTCTCTTCTCTTCTCTTCTCTTCTCTTCTCTTCTCTTCTCTTCTCTTCTCTTCTCTTTCTTCTCTTCTCTTCTCTTCTCTTCTCTTCTCTTCTCTTCTCTTCTCTTCTCTTCTCTTCTCTTCTCTTCTCTTCTCTTCTCTTCTCTTCTCTTCTCTTCTCTTCTCTTCTCTTCTCTTCTCTTCTCTACTCGCTCTCTCTTTCTCATGTTATTCTCTTTCTTCTCTGATTCTCTTCTCTCTTCTCTCGCTCGCTCTTCTTCCTCTATCTCACTCTCTCTCTCTCCCACTCTCACTCTCCATCTTCTCTCTTCTCTCTCCTTTCTCCAACTAATGTTTATATTTTACAAACAAATAAACCAGGATACAACACAACCAACGACGCCCGCTCCAACCCCAACCACTCCAACGACACCAACGACACCAGTTGGAGCGGCCGCGGCCATAGCCTCCGGCCAGCAAGGCAATATACTGGATGCTCTTTCTTTATTGCTTCAACAACAGCAACAACAACAACAACCTTCTTCTTCAAGACCTGCTTCAACAACAGAAGTACGTTCTTCTCCACAACCGACCGCTGTTAGTGCTTTATCTTCCTCTTTACGACGAGGAGAACAACAGGCCCCAGCAGCAATAACGCCTACAAGTAGACCTCCCATTAGTAATCTTGAGGAGGCTCTTGCTGCGTTTCTCGAGTCAGCCGTTCAACCGGCTTCTTCCTCAACTTCTTCTTCTGCCCCCACTTCATCAGCTCCTATGGCCATTCCTTCCTCCACCTCCTCCTCTTCCTCTGCTCGTTTATCTGTTCCTCCGTCACCATCTTCCCAAGGAACAGCCCATATGCCAGTTGCCTCTCCTGGCGGTACCATTCCATTGCTGCCAGCCCAATTCGAACAAATGCTTCGCTCCTTTACTTCTGCTGTTGGGTCTCCTCCACCATCTTCTTCATCTTCCTCGACCTCTACTCAACAGCAACAGCAATCACAAGAACAAACAGCCGCTGTGAGCAGACCTTTACAACCACAACAACAGACAGCAACGAACGAACCTGCTCTCCCAAAAGTTAGTGAAGAGGCTGTAACGCAATTGTGTGAGATGGGTTTTCCACGTAACAGAGTAGAGAAGGCTCTTCTGTTGTGCGGGTTTGTCATTCTTTCAGTTTGTTCATTCTATGTTTTTTCTTTATCTTTAACACTTGCCTTTTATTCTGTCTTGATGTTAAAGAATGAACGTGCAGGTTGCAATGGAATGGTTGTTAGAACACGAAAGCGACAGCGACATTGATGCGCCTCTTACTCTAGAACAAAAGCAAAAGATTGCTCAAGTTTATGGACCTCGTTAGTGCTTTCTCTCTTTTTTTTTTCCAGTTCTCTGCTTCTCACTTCTCACTTCTTCTTCTCTGTAATATTTGCAACAATAGCTTCAGATGTCGATCCAAGAGTAGAACGCGCGATAGAGGCTAACGTGTGCACTTACGCTGTAACAGGCCCTCACTTTGCGGAGCAAGAGTGGTATCATTGCTACACCTGCAACTTGGCTGGCAACGAGGGCTGCTGTAAGGTCTGCGCTCGTATTTGCCACAAGGGCCATCTTCTCTCTCAACCGAAACCCGCTCGCAACACCAAGTTTTTCTGGTTTGTTCTTCTTCGTTCACTTTCCCCCCCCTCTGTTTTGCTGAATTATTTGCAAATAGTGATTGTGGAGCAAATGTACATGGATTTAAGTGTCGTGCAATGCGTCCTCCCCTTCGTGGTTCCTCTTCGTCATCTGCCTCTTCGTCCTCCTCCTCTTCCTCTTCTTCGTCCTCCTAAAGCAAACGGTGGTGGTGCGACGTTGTGGACAAGTTTGTGGTATTAATATTCCATGTCTCCTCTGTTAAAATTCATTTTGTTTATTATTTTCATTCTTGAAGAAGTGGCTCATCCAAATCATTACTGCTTGTATAGAAAGATGGTGAAGATGAAGAAAGAGAAGATGACGACGGAGTATAGTCAGACATCTCCACCACATTTGATAGTTGAATGGTGATAGATGGTGGACGAGCGGCAGTAGCTCTCTTCCATGCTCTCCACAATACAAACACCCCGACTGCAACTGTTGCTGCGTAGAAGAAAGTTTGGATGGCTCTTATTATCATCAGCACAACAATGCTGTCCCTGAAGTTGAAGATTCAGTCAACGAAAGAGAAAAGCAAAGTGGAACAACGAGAACGCAGGAGAGAGAGAGAGAGAGAGAGAGAGAGAGAGAGACAGAGAGAGACAGAGAGAGAGAGAGAGAGAGAGAGAGAGAGACAGAGACAGAGACAGAGACAGAGAGAGAGCACAGAGACAGAGACAGAGACAGAGACAGAGACAGAACAGAGAGAGAGACAGAGAGAGAGAGAGACAGAGAGACAGAGAGAGAGACAGAGACAGAGAGAGAGACAGAGACAGAGAAGAGACAGAGACAGAGACAGAGAGAGAGACAGAGACAGAGAGAGAGACAAGACAGAGAGAGAGAAGAGAGAGAGAGAGAGAGAGAGAGAGACAGAGACAGAGACAGAGACAGAGAGACAGAGACAGAGACAGAGACAGAGAGAGACAGAGGGATCGTACAGAATGTCGTGGCAGATCTCATGCTTCACTTGGTTATAGTCTCGGTGAATGGCGGTACATTGGGTGTATCGGGTTAGTCGCGCAAGAGCATCTTCGGTCATGTTGACGTCCTTGGACATCGAAAGCCATGTTTCCTGTTCGTGTCCAAACAATGGGAGTAAGCTAACCAAAGAAAGACACACAGACAAGAAAGAAAGAGAGAAACGAAGCATATGAAACTTTGGAGCATTACCTTCAATGAAGGAATGAAGTTGATTTGTCCAACGTCTTTAACGCCTTCGGAGAGCATCGCAACGCTTCCCGCCGCTTCGTCAATGCTCACTTTGAAGGGGTTAGCAGTCACGTCCTTACATAGCAGATAATAAGGGAGATAAGGTTTGTCGGTGTTGACTCCTTCCATGATGACGTCGTCCATGTCCACGCAGAGATCGGCCGTCATCACGGAAACCGGAAAGAGGAGGGACACCTCCAAACAGCAAAAGAAGAGACCGATAAAAGACAACCAAATAATTCTATAGAAAAAGGCCTTAGCTTTTGAAGAAAACGATGAAGCAAAGAAGCAAAGAAGAATAGCAACCCTTGGAAGATCAACGGATATTTGAAGAGGAATGTCGCCGTTACAAACGTGACGATCGCCAACAGCAAAGCGAGCGTAAAGTAACCCAGTCTGCACACATAAAGCGAATCAATTCGTATTAGTGTATCACACCTAGAAAAAGAAAGAAGAAAGAAACACTATACCTTCCACCTTCGGCACCATCTGTTATCTTCTCCATCAATTCGACGTACTCGTAAACGTCATCAGCTGTCTCCTGCAACTCATCGCTTTGTTGTTTCAGGTCAGCGACTTGAAGAACCAGTTGGTTCAACACATCTCCAAAAGAATCCGGAACATGAAGCATCGCTGCTATACTTAACAGCACTGTTGCATCGGTGTTGAACACGTGAACGAAACCTTGGTCTTCAGGTCCGTCTTCGGAAGAATAATCAGAAGATGAGGAAGAAGAGGATGATGATGAAGAAGACGAAGAAGAGGAGGAGCCTGCAAACGATGAATCTGAGGATGACGTCGAAGAATCCGAAGAGGAGACGTATGAAGAAGGGAAAGCGTCGATGAGGTTGTCCAAGAACCGTTCCAACGATTTCGGCAACGGCGTTACACTTTGACCAAACGTCGCGTTAAGAGCGTCCATAGCTTCAACGAGCGAAGGAGTCAACCGGCCCTTTTGCTTGTATTTCTCCAATTTTTGGAGCAAAGGCCCACATTTGGAGATAGCGGCAATGGGCTTGCCCTCGGAGAGGTAGTTGGAGCGTATATCGGAGGCGAGCTCGAGGATGCGCTCACTCAGGTTGTTCTCTCCGTTCAATACATTGTCCATAAGAGTTGTTTCCAAAGCTAAGAGCTTATCTAGAATGTCTTTTCGTGTGTCGGAGAGAAAGCTGACCAGTTTTTTAAGACGGTCTGAAGAACAAAGTGATGGTAAGTATGAGAAACCAAAAGAAAGAAAGAAAGAAAGAAGAGGAAGGAAAGAAAAGTACTTTGTCCGGGTGGACTTGAAAAGTTTTTCATCATGTAAAGCGACTTTTCCAATTCGGTTTTGTCAAGAATGGCAGATAACGTTATTTTATCATCCACAACATGATATTGTTTGATAACCTATAGAGGAAAAAAGACTTGGTTAACATTCTGTTATCAAAAACAAACAAATAAAAACAAACAGCAAGAAGCAACGCAACAAACCGATGGCATCTTTTTGGCAAAGTGTTCGAAAAAGGGTCCAAAAGAAATGAGTTGTTGCTTGAAAAACCCTATTTTTGGAGCCACTTCGCTTGTTGCCTAACCGCTCCACATTGTTCTCATCTGTTCCAACTCTTTGTTATTTTTCTTTGTTTTAGTTTTTGTTGTCACGCGAAGAGAGAGACAGAGACAGGGAGAAGGACAAAAGGACAGTAACGTACGGTGGTTTGGGACGTTTCGTCGAATGGCATAATAGAGAGACCGTAATTGAAAGCCATGCCTTTGAGCTTCGTCACTGATGCCGCTAAACAATGTCGCGACCATTTGGGATTCATCTGTCAACTGCTTTTCGGCAGCTGCCATTTCCTCCGATGCTTTGTACACTTGTCCTAATTGTGCTATAACAAAGAGAGAGAGAGAGAGAGAGAGAGAGAGCGGAGAGATGTTAGATCCCAGTGAAAGAAATAGAGAAACAAGAAAGAAAGGAATGAAGAGGTACATTTAACGTTGTAGACAGGATCATAAGCGACTCTAACATCAGCATGGGATACCATAATCACAACGAAGGCGGAAAACGATAACAGACTAGTAGAAATGAATGTGAGAAATAAAGAAGCGAGCAATGAACAGAGAAGAAGAAGAAGGAAAGAGAGCCCTTACACAGCAACCGCAGTAAGCACAAGAACAGATGTTTGTTGGCAGAAGAAAGGTCCTCTGTTTTTCACGCATGGACATCTGCTAAACACGACGACCTCCTCGTCCACTCGCTCCGCCTCCATTCTTCCTTGCTTCTGCTGACCCTTAAAGCCTCTCAACTGCTCTAATATTCTTCTTCTTCTGTTCTTGTTCTTCTTTGGCTTCTTCTTCAATTTCTTCTGTATCAACATTCTGTCATCATCCTCTTCTTCTTCATCGTCATCCTCATCCAAATAGACAACGTATTCGTCTTCATAGGTGTTCGTTTGTCGTCGTTTGGGAGAGCAAGGACAACACCGACAGCAACGAATGCAGTGACACCAACTGAACGTGAACAGATAAGCCACTAAACCGATAAAGACCAATAGCGTTACAATAATACCCGGTAATGATAGTGATACCATTGACTGAGTGGTTTCATTTGGTGGCAACAAAAAGGAAGAGAACAGTCAGTTTAAAAGAAGAAAAAGAGGGAAAGCAAGGAGGTAAGGAGTACAAACTTGAATGTAATCGCCGGACTCAAGGTCAAAGTCGTTGGAGACCTTTTCGAATTTGAGGTTGTAACGCGGTAGAGAATGCAAGTTCTCTATGAAGTCGTCTCCATCTCCGGCTTGAAACGCTCCAACTATTTTGTGGAAAAATAAAGAAAGTTAAAAATAAAAAAGACCGAAAGAAAATGAGAGAAAGAGTGAACAAAAACCGTTGTTTGCAAAGAGGGTTGCGAGTAATGCAGTGGTGCAAAAGTACATAGCACATCTCTTTGTGCCATACATTTTTGCACACGTTTTTGCCAACAAGATAAAATGGAGACCGAGCAACAGAAACTCCCAAAGAAAGCAGCAGAGCTTCTTCCTCCCTCTTCCTCGTGTCTCCGCTCGCACGAGAATTTTCGTGCTGTTTCCTTTTTCCTGGTTGATCAGATATGTATTAATTATTATTTCCGTCCAATCAGCAATCGCCATTTTAATGAAATTTATCTTTATATGGAATGTGTCGATTCGTTCCATAATAAAAAATAGTGCTTTATAGTTTTTTTTTTGGGGTCTTCTCCACTTACAAGGCAAGAAGAGCAGCAAAAGACGAGGACAGCGTATCACTCGCCTGTTGGGCCTTGAACAGATACAGCTCCGCTTGGTCGTGGAGAGCGGGATCGTCCATTTGTTGATAGACCTGCGCCAGGGCTTGCAAGTAAGGCGCTGTCAGCGGGTGCAACTCTCCAAAGATGAGCTCTGAGAGGGTCAACGCTTCTTTGTAATACTGTGCTGCCTTTTTATACTGTTTATCTTCTCTATACCTTTATTGTGTAAACAGAAAAACTAATGTCAGCATTTTTTTCTTCACACAAGAACAAAAGAAAGCAAGAAAGAAACGACAAGAAAAAAAAAGAAGAAACAACAAGAAAGAAAGAAAGAAAGAAAGAAACGACAAGAAAGCAACAAAGAAAGAAACGTACAAATCGGCCAGGCATACGTGAGCAGCCAGCAACAAAGGTGACCTCGCTCCCAAATGCCACTCCACCACCAACTTGCAATTCTCATAGCAGAGCAAGACCTCCCTCCACAACTGCTTTTGCTCACGCAGCGACTTGAAGTAGAACGTCCTCATCAAAAGGCGATATACGTTGGAGGTCTCCGCGCAAAACACTTTTCTGACAACGCCCAAAGCAGCCGCGCCGCATTGAAGGGCATGCTCCTCTGCGTTCGTTGAATTGCTGTGGCGTCGTTTAAGATGAAGAGCGGCCAGACGAGTGAGCAAACGAGCTGCTTTGTCGTTGAGAAGACCTTCTGCTGCGGCATGCAATGCTAACTGATGCGTTCGTGTTTCCATTTCATCCTCTTCCTCTATCTCATCTTTTTTGTTGGAGGAGGAGGAAGAAGGAAGTGAAGGCATAGGAGTGTTGTATGAGAGGCCAGCTCGAAACTTGCGGAACTTGTGAAAGGGAATGGGGTTGTGGTTGGCCGTATCGAAAGGATAGGTAGGATCGTCTTCAAAATCAACGCCGCAGTGATGCTGCATGCTAAGGAATAGCATTCGGATCACGTTGAGAGGAGGCACCATCATCGCCAACGTTTTATTTTCTCCTTGCCCACCTTGTTTAATGCATGAAGATAGTCAGTTCTGTGTTTCTTCTTGCTTATTCCTTTCTCTTCCTTTCCTTTTCTCCCAAAAACAACAAACAAACAAATACAAACCTATGCGTGCAAGAAGCAGGTCGAAGTGGAACTTGTCCTTAACCTCCAGTCTCAACGTCTGGGTCCAATAGTTCTGGCTCTCTTTGCCACGCCCCAATACCAGGTTGAAGTACTTGACGGTGGTCCACTGCAGCTCCTTCTCCACTCCCGCAATCGCCACTCGAGCCTTTCTTTCTCTGTTGTTCGTTGTCGCATCTGCCTTTCCTTCCTCGTTCTTTTTCATCAAAACCGGGTGTTGATGTTGCTCCGAAGGAAGAGAGGCAAGGGCAGAAGACTGCAAGCTTTCGTATTTGCTCCTGCGAATGACTTGCCTCCACTTTTGCTTCAGGATGTGTTTGCAGGTTCGAGCCACCATTTCCACCACCAAAAACTGTCTAACATGCAAAAACGGATCGCAACTCGCAAAAGACAAAGTCGATGAGGAAGAAGAAGTAAACAAAGTCGACGCAACCGAAGGAGACAACATCGGGTGAGTGGCCAGAAGAGGAAGATAGCGAACGTTGATGCCGCACTCATGAAGTTGTTGCGTAAAGGTCTCGCTGCTGGTCGGAATGATCTCCAACGAACAGAGCTTAGCCACGAAGGCTGGAATGACAGTTTCCTTCAAGTAGGTCGAAGCCTGAACGATGCGCTCCTGATGCTTTTGGTACTCCATTATGATGTCCACTTTCTTCTCGTCTCCTAAAGCCCCGCGAAAGCCGCCGATTTCTTTCTCTTGAAAGGCATCCGCTGAAAGAGGAACGAAGCAAGGTTCTCGTTCTGTTTGTTGAATATGTCGAGAGAGAAGAAATTCAGGACGAAAGAAGGCGAGTTGTTGAGAAGACGCGATATCAACAGAGGAAGAGAATGAAGATGAGAATGTGGAGCGTGGAGCAGCGTTAGAGAGAGCAGGAAAACAGGATAAGGAGAGACGCGCTTCTGAGGAAGAAGCAGAAGCTGATGAAGGAGGGCAAGACAGAGGAGGAACAGGAAGCTTGTGGGTTGAAGGAGAGGAAGTGGAGGAAGCAGTTGAAGAGCGAAGAGCGAGGGAAGGATCGGGTGGAAACAAGCGAGCCAAGTTGAGTACGTAGAATCTATTGTCCTCTTTGCTTTGATGAACTGTGATGAAGGATGATGTTGCTATTTTCAGGATTTTGCCTTCGCTATAGTAAATGGTATCTTGTACGTTCAAAGTCAAGGAAGAAAAGAAAAAAAGAACAAGAAATGAGAGCAAGAAAGAAAGAGGAAAAAGGATACGAGGCATCAAAGGAATCGTTTTGCCGACTTCTTCCAACTTTTCTCTCACGAGTGGATGATCGTCCTTGAACTGCGTCTCAGAGAGTTGGCCATAGACCAAAGTCTGCTGGGAGAGACTAGGCAACACCGCCATTACGACCACGCGGAAGCCTTTATAGTCCACTATACATGTCAACGCCGTGTGTAGTCCTGATGCAGCTGCTCGTTGAAACGCCATGTTACCCTTCAGCTCCTTTTGTTTATTTGCAAACGGAGAAAAGATCAAGTCAACAACAACGACAACTAAGGAAGGAAGAATACCAGGGGAAGAAATAGAGTATGGTGATAACAAACCTGAGCAGCAAGTTTCATGGCATCCATTTCATCTTTTCTGCACTCGCAAAGAGCTCCGCTAATAAACACAAAGAGGCCGTGATGACTGTACAATTCGCCTTCCATCGGAGCAAAGGTCTTCAGTGAGGGCAATAAGTGAATCTCATCCACTATTGTCTTGCTAACATACTTTGCTGCATCTAAAAACTTGTTGAGGAACTTGAAGAGAGCAATCTGCTTCTCTTTCACAGCTCGCTTCAAAACAATCTCTTGCTGCTTTGTTGTCGCCGAGTCTTCATGCGTTTGAAGTTCTTTGCCTTTGTTGTTGCCTTTGTTGTTGTTTTTGCCTAGTTTCTCTTGGACCTCTTTCTCGACTTGTCTCAAGTCCGAAACCAGTTGCTGATACTTCTCATTCCAATCATCTGCAAAGAGGAACAAAAGCACAGATGAGAGGAGAGAGAGAGCGAGAGAGAGAGAGAGAGAGAGAGCGAGCGAGAGGGAGAGAGAGAGAGAGAGAGAGAGAGAGCGAGAGAGGAAGAACGGACCTTCATTTTGGTCATAGGCAGGTTCGCCGGGATGCACTACCTGGGAAAAAGATATCTTTCTTTTGCAAGTCCTTTTTTTTGAAGAAGAAAAGAACGGCTTAGAATGAGCAACTCAGAAGGTAAGGCCATGGAACGAAGAAGACTTACTTTTTGGGAGAGAGATCAGGAGCGGCCAAGCGACGGAGAGTGCTCTCAAGAATAAGAGGAGAGTTGCCAGTCGCTGCACTGGGACTGTTCCAAAACTCGTTCAGGTCCTTCACAGTGCGCGTTCTTCCCTTTCCTCCAGACATGTGCTGTTGATTGCTGTTCATTGGAGAAGAAGTTGTGGGTGGTGTCGTTGGAGAAGCAACATTCGCCGGCGATCTTACGGCTGCAAGTTGCTGAATCAATGAAGGTGGGGCTGGACGATGCGGAGGTGGAGTACGAAAGCCTCTTTCTGCACCACCCACAACGGCTTTCATCTTTTTCTGCTTCTCCACGCTGTTAACCACTGTAGTGGTAGGAGAAGGGCGAGCCGGGAGAAGACGAGACGGAGCAGGAGGTGGAGTGAATGCTCCAGAAGTAGGAGTAGCACCACCACGACCTTGTTTCATGGGAGATGCTTTTGGTGGTTGTCGTTGCTGCTTTGGCTGAGGAGTGCGGGGATGAGGACGAGGAGGCTGTTGTTTAAGAGTAATGGGGGACTTCACTGCCGCTGCTGTCTTGCCCACAACAAGAGGCGATCCTCGAGCCCTGTATCCTGTCGCTTGTTCCTTGGTTGCCTGCTTGTTGTTCTTCTTGTTGTGGTTGTGGTGGAGAGGAGTAGAAGGAGCGGAAGAAGAAGCCGAAGAAGAGGCAGGAAAGAGGCCAGGCACGGGACGCGAGCACTTAACCACCGTCGTGACGACATTGTCGGGGATGAAGAGGTGCTTCTTGTTTCGGTTCTGAATGGCTCTCATCCAAGCCTCGCTCTCCTCCATCGGAGAGTTGCCACACGGAGCAAAGTAATAGAGGTCTTCCTTCTTCTTGTTCTTGTTCTTATGTGGATGCACAATCATCGCCGGGGAGAGACAAGCAGCGATGGCCTGCTCTTTCTTCCTCTTCTGTTGGGCTGGGGAGGACGAGGAAGGAGGAGGCACTTGCCCCGAGCGAAAGACTTGCACGGCGAAGATGTTTTGCTTGCGTAACTCGTTGTTGTTGGTTTTGGGCGTTTTGTTTTCTTGGTTGGGGCGAAAGCAACGAGCGGCTTTAAGAGGGATGAGGAACGAGCTCTTCATGTGCAGGGCCGGAGGGGCGTAGATCGAGACGCTCATGTGGCTCGGGTAGAGCACCACGTAGGCCTTTTGCCAACCGCTTTTCTTCCTGTTCTTCTGCAACTGTTTCTCTTCTTCTTTTCCGCCGCCACCAACCTCCGCGGCAGCCTCTTTCTCTTTGTCTTTCTCTTTGTCCGGAGGAGAAGGCTGCGGAGGAAGGGAGCTCCTGCCGTGGGCCACTTTCTTCTCGTCCTTCTTGCTCTTGCGTTTCTTGAAGAAGAGGTGGCCTTCCTTGAGGATGTCCCCGTTGGTGTCCGTCAAGACCTTCGCAAAGAGCGGGTCGTCCGGCGTGATCACGCCCTCCTTGAGAAGCTCTTCAAAGGTACTGCTTTGCAGCACCGTCATTTCTTTTTCTTTTGCTTTTGCTTGCCTTGCCTTTCTAAATCCTCTCTCTTTCTGGGTGATTTGGTGATCCGAAGAAAAAAATAATAAGACCCCACGTTGGTCGGTTGCCAAAAAGGGGGAGAAAGAGCGAGAAGAGAGAACGAGAGAGTTTCGCTTGCTGAGTGTCTGCCCCTCCCCTTATCGCTCTATCTCACCAAAATAGCATGAGAGTCGGGTATGTAACGGTTCATTTTCCCGCCTTTTTTTTAAGTTGAATTTTTCGTGTCGACCTGATAATATTTTTGCGGACATGTGTTAATGCCAGGTGCCAACAAGAGGGGGAAGAAGATGGGAGCAGGAGGAGGGCTGTTCTTCCTGGTTGGCCATTCCATTCTCTTGGAAGAAGGTGGGTTCTCAAAAGGTTCTTTCTTCCAAGGGGATGGTTCTTCCCGACATAACTTCCAAACAACAACATTTCCTCTTTATTTTGTTTGAGAAGTGAGCAAAGGAAGGAGAGAGGAGAGGAGAGGAGCATGAAAACGATTGTGGGCCATCTGGAGAAAAAAGAGAGGGATAGGGAGAGACAAACAAGAGGAGGCGCACAGTCTTTCACAATGCTAACACAAGAATCGTTGTTAGTTAAGTTGGGAAGGGAGTTGTTGGTCGGCGACGGAGCGGTAGATGTCTGGCACTGACACGGTATGCAGCCCCAAGCCCATGAACTGGTTGAAGAACTTTTGTCCCTCTGCCTTGAGTTTCATGCAACCATACAAGTTCAGCTCTTTCAACGTGGAAAGTTCTTTCAGCGGCAGCACTGGACCAGAAATAAGGGTCACATCAGTTACAACCAAAAAAGAAATAAGCGAGAAGCAGTTAGTTTACCTCCGTTGTCTGAGATAACATGGCATTTACTGTAAACGAGGAATCATCAGATGGAGTATAAGAAAGGAGGAAGGCTGAGAAATAACAAAAAGAAAGAGACTCATCAACAAAATCAAAGATATGTACCTCAAGTCCAGAGAGGTGAGTCGAGGCAAAGATCGAAGCAGCGTGAGGCCTTCATCCGTGACAAAGGACTCGGACAAGTTCAGCCTCTGCAAGGCTGAAAGAGAGCGACAGATGGCCGCAACAGAGCGATCGCCGAGGTCTCCCGTTTTGCCAACATTCAAAGAATGGAGTCGGCCACAACCAGCAGCAATAGCTTCAATTCCTTCATCCGTTACATCGCTTGTTGGAGAGGGAGAGGAGAGAGCAGGAACACAAAAGAGAGGGATTAAGAGCAATAGGAGAGGAAAAACAATCAGCAATCAGGTAATACAAACCTAAGGTCCAATAATTGAAGATCGTTCAGTTGGGAGAGTGCACTTATGTGCTTGGCCCCTTCGTCAGATATCTGCATCCACAAAATGTTACACAGAATGAATATTATCAGGGAGAAGAGGTGAAAGGAAGACGAAGGAAGGCATACCTTCCAACAATAGGAAAGGTGCAAAATACGCAAGTTAGGAAGGCCCTCTGCTATGTATTTCAAGCCAACATCAGACACCTTGCTGCATCCGCTCAACAACAGGGCTCTCATCTGGCGGCAACCCTTGCTGATATGTCTCAATCCCTCATCTCCAACTCCCAAACAGAACCTAATGGATGGATTCTGTTCGTTTTAGTTCACTTCCATAGTAACATGAAAGAAGGAAAAGCCAAGAAAAAGACAAGAGAGACGCGAATAGGTGACATACGTGAGGTCGAGAAAGCGAAGTTGAGACAAACGAGAGAGCGCAACCAAAGCTTCGTCATCGATCAGTTTATAACCAGATACTCGTAACTCCAACAACGAGCTCCCTGTGTCCTCCTCATCCTCCTCTTCTTCTCCTTCTCCTTTTCGCTCTGGCGCTCTGCCCTGCAACAGAGCATCCACCATCGCCGTTATACCAGATGAAGTAACATCTATTTGGAAGACAGGTTGCAGTGAGCACAAAGAGAAAGAAGGCAGAAGACAGAAGACAGAAGAATGGGAAATGTAGAAGAGAAGAATGGAGAATGGAGAATGGAGAAGAAGAATAAATAAAGCTAGAAAGCAAGAACGCAAAGAAAGAAGTAAAAAAAGAAGAAAGAAGAGAGCAAGAAGAAGAACATACTCGTCATCAACAGACTTTCGTTGTGTAGCTGCGGGAACGTGATGTCATCCGAGCGAGACACCTCCAAGCGCGTCACGTGGGGGCAACGCCGAACCACTTGCACCAGCCGCTGGTCATCCACCTTCCAACGAAGCGGGGCCAGTTCCAAGCGGGAGAGGCCCCTTCCCACCATCTCGTGCCAACTCTTGGAGACCAGGCTGACGGTCCACAGCAGCGCCTCCGTCGGCAAGAACGACATGAGGTGGCATTGCAGCTCCTGCGGCAATGCAGTAATTTGATGTTCGCTCATCTTCGCTTCTCCTTTGGTATTCGCAAATGCTGCCTTTGTGGTGAACTTGGAAAAAAAAGAGGATGAACAGAAAGAAAAAACCTTCC